>VDFB02340860.1:13946-30340 GCA_007258455.2 Sequoia sempervirens
GGCACACTTAGATGGTGGACTTGTACATATTATCAAGGACATGGAGAAGCACATGATCATTTATGCATGGGTTCGTAGAATTCTCACACATCTATACTATGATTTAGGGTAGTTTATTTACCAAGAGCTCGACAACATTGTACATTGTACACTCTTTTAGGTATGTTGCTTCAAGCACATCACATGTACTCGGCCAACCAAATTTCTAACTATAGTAGCTATAGGTTACCCATCGGCCTTCAGTTATGCACTGAGGAGACCATGGAAAGAGGAATATTTACTACACTAGTGCATTTGATTTGATCGACTAGATGGGGATGATATATTTTGGAGACTATATCTCAGGATTCCCTAGTGGGTGGACGATAGGCATGAGCTAATCAAGTAACATTAGGACTGATTTCTTTTAGGTAGACATAATTGCATAGTGAGACCATTCTACTATGATCATTCCATGCATTAGTTTTGGCATGTTCAAGTAACACTATGGGCTAGACCAATGTATCGACGATCAATACATAGTGCTCCTAGACCTAGAGATAGTCATCAACTTACTATTAAGGATTTATACATTAGTGATTTGGAGGGTGAGGGCCACGATGTGCCCATAGTGTCTGAGGATGATGATGTAGGAACTACTTAGGCCTATAACATGTGGTGGGCTGCAGCACAACTAACTCCTATCTTTCCTATTCACTACCATGCAAGTCACACTAGACCTCTTCCAAGTTGCAGAGAGGATAGGGATGATGAGGAGGTAGATAGAGATACATATGATGATGACACTATACCCAACATATTTCTAGGTTCATATGAGGATGAGAATGAGGATGAGGAGAAGGATGAGGAGTCCCAATCTATGAGTGAGAATGCTAATGAGATAGAGGAGGACCCAATTTCCTTGATAAAAGAGATAATCCCCTACTAGAGTCACTAGATCATAGGTGGTAGCCACATTAGAGATCCACACTCATGGGTGTGTGGAGGTGAACAGTAGCTGGCCATACACACGTCCCTCATAGAGGGGTACCACCATTGTAGAGTTATACCCTAATTGGTGAATGAGAGATCGAGATGATGATTTGATAGTTATGTTTTAGTTACACTCTTTTAATTGTGTATATGATTTATATATATGATGATGTGTACTGATATTCCTTATGTTTTCTATCTTGCAAGGTCCATGTGAGAGTGGTGTGAGCTCTATCAGTGTGTTACTGTATAGATGCTACCTACACTATGAATGGAGGATGATCTACCCTCAGAGTAAATGCTCCCACCTTTTATGGGGCATTGTCCAAATCTCTTCAGGGAGTTTTCTAGATTGAGGATAGCATATGAGAGCACTACTAGATGTGCTAACGTGGCTAAAGTATAGGTAGAGAGGGATCGCATGGATTAGGAATGCATCAAGGTACTCATATGAGAGGCTGAGGTGAAAGTAGAGGTGTGAGGCATACAAGAAGCCATGAGGTCCTTGAGCATTAAATGATCACATCCCACCATCTCTTGATGAGGGCTGCCACTAGGCACTGAGGGGTCTAGCAATCATCGGCCCTATTAGCATTGTACTCATTGATATATGTATGTGAACTTTTGATGATATATATGATATATGAGCATATATATTTTTATAATCTTGTGTTCAATAAATGCCAAATGTAATTTATTAAATATATTTTTCAAGGACATTTAATAAATATTTCCATGATTTAATGTTTATTTGATCAATTAAAAATAAATCAATTTATGTTACATGCTACATTGTGATGATGTATGTTATGCTTACTTAAATGCACCTATGATCTAATAATATTAAATGCATATAAGGATCTAAATTAGCACAACACACAATATTTTCTTTTGAATAGTATGGAAACTAAAGTAATAATTTAAAATAATTGAACAATTACCTTAGACTCTAAGATACACTATTATTGTTTTTTAAATAATGAAGCAATGCAAGATAAAATAGAAACTATCTACCTAATCTAAAAACACAACTTATTGAAAACAAAGGATGCTATACGCAATACCGACACAAATGCATAAAATTTATAGGATATTTTAGGGGTGTACCATCCATTTTTCATTAATGTGTAGGCTCTGAACCCATAGTTTTCTTTGATGAAATAATGTCCTAACCAATTAGGGCTGAATTTTCCTTTCTCATTTGGAGCATTGACATTAAACTGATTTTCATATAACACCAAGTCCCCTTTATTAAATGTATGAGGGATGACATTATCATTATAACCACATTGCATTTTTTAGAATAAGCTTGGAGGTGCTCAAGAGCATTAATATGTCATTCATCAAGAATCTCAACTAGATGCAAGCTTTGCTCTTTAAAAGTAGTATCATCGATAATCCTTTCAAGAAAAATTCACAATGAAGGGATTTCTAACTCTAAGGGCATTATCACTTTAGCACCATAAACAAGGTTATAGGGAGTGTTTTCGATAGATGTTTTAATGCTTGTATGATGAGCCCACAATGCATAGGTTAGTTGAGTATGCCAATATTTGTTATGTTTACTTAGTATTTTTCAAAAAAAATTGTTCAAGAGTCTTATTAGTCGATTCTACTTGTCTATTTGATTAAGGGTAATATGGTGTTGAAAAATGATGTTGAATGTTAAATTTTTCCATGAGTTTCTTCATGTCATTGTTCTTTAATGAAGTTCCATTATCCAAAATTAATGTGGAAGGGAGACCAAACGAAGCAATAATGTGTTCCAATATGAAATGATATAGTACATCTGCTATAATGGAGCGAAGAGGAATACATTCTACCTATTTTGTAAAGTAATTAGTTGCAGTAATGATAAATGAATGTCTAGTGGAAGAAGGTGCTGATATTTTTCCAATAATATATAAAAACTAAATCGAGAATGGCCAAATAGGAACTTGGGTATGAAGCTCAAAAGCGGGTGCATAATTCAAATTGTTGTGTTCTTGAAATTTATGGTATTTCTTCATGTACGCAAAAAAATCTTGTTCCATGTGTCTCCAATAATATCCTATTTGAATTAATTTTTGAACTAATGACATTCCTCCAAAGTGCTACCCACTAGCACCTGCATGAGCTTCTTCAAGTGCTCTAGGTATTTCAAACTATTTAAGGCATCTAAGTAAAAGAAAATTAAATGATCTTTTGTATAACACATATGCAAGGATTATATACATAGATGTGAGTTTTTAAAGATGATCTTGAGTGTTCTTAGTTGTAGGCTCGGGAAAGGTACCTTCTTTTAGATAGTTGAATATTGTAGTGTACCATTCACTAGAATTTTAAGTATTAGTTAATAACACTTCTTTGATTTTATCATCTATCAATGATTTACGGATCATTTGAACTATAGATGGGAGATCAGTAAAAGGATCTTCAAGAGATACAAGGGAAGCAGTGCTTTCCAATGCATCTGGATGTTGATTATCCTTTCATAGTATGTTGTTGATCATATATGATTCAAATTTTTCTAATAATTTCATCATAAGGTCTCTATATTGAACAAGCTTATCATTCTTTGCTTAATATTAACAATTTATTTGTTTAATAATTAATAGGGAATCAACATATATAGAAATGTGTTTGACTTCTAATGCTAACATTGCATATATTCCTACTATTAAATATTCATACAAGCGCTAGTGTTATTTGTACATAGGAATTTTAAATGGAAAGATAAGTGGATAAGATTAACTAAAGGAGGAATTAATACAACCCTTGCCTTGGAGCCAATTCGACACTTAGAACCATCAAAGTACAATTCCCATGTTTTTGTTTCCTTTTGAATATTCAACATGTTCTCATCAAGGAATGAGTCTATATTAGGTAACATTAGGGGAGAGGGAGATTTAGCTAATTGGTCACTAAGGGCTTGTCCTTTGATTTCCTTTTTAGGGACAAATTTAAGATCAAACTTAGTTAATAACATAAGCCACTTAGCTAAGTGTCTCGATAAATCAATTTTAGCAAAAAGGTGTTTTAAAGGATCAAATTTTGTCATCACAGGGATTTCATCAATGTCACAATTTATTAGTAGCAAATACGAGAGCTAAACATAATTTTTCTATCATTATATATAATGTCTCATAATCAATTAGTTCCTAATGTAGGGTGCTACCACAATAGTGGTTTACACTTTCTGGGAGATCCTAATTTTTGTTGAAATCACATATTTTTAGAAAATATAATGATTTAAGCATTGAAAAGTTCCATTTAAAGGATTCCAATTGAAGAGGGTTTGATCAAACCACCTTAGACCAAGCCCCCTTGGATAGAACCCCGCTAGCTTTAAACCATACCTATAACGGAGTATCCTTTACACCTATCAAAATGTTGATAAAAAACCCCTTTTGATTTACCATTTGGGGGATCCAATGAATTCATTTAAAATTTACTTTTTTGTAAGTATGCATTCCTTATTATAAGATTCCAAAAAAGTATAATTTAAATTAAATTATGATATTTATTTTTTATTTCTTGTGAATGTAGGTTTTTCATTGAAAATCAAGCTCCCTATTCTGCACATGTGGAAAAATAGTAGATTATCAAAAAAAAATTTGAAAAATATGAGTGCACTAGATATTGAAGTTCTTGATACAAAAAAAAAGAAAAATTGAATTTTGACACATACAAAAAATGTTACGCGTTATACGGTTGAGTTATGTCTGAATTGTAATTGGTTTGACTTCAAAACCTGATTAAAGAAAAAATATTCAATACAAAACTATCTAACCAAGTGGAAGCACTAGATACCATAGTTTCAAATCTAAATTCGAAATAATTATAATTTTATCCTTCATGGAAAACAAATTATGCATTATACGATGAGTGTCACTTTTCAAAAATGTTGTTTTATGAAAAAAAATAGTTTTTGAGGGAGATGGAAAAAGAAGTGCAATCTGATTCCAAAAATTTTGAAAAAAATATAATTAGAATCTATAGACAAAATTTCACGAAACTCTATTTTGTATCATCTTCAAATTCCTTATAGTTTAGCCGCTATAGGTGCCTGAAAGTGAAGACTTAGTTAAAAAAAATTATTTCAGTGTCTAGTTTGGCCAAAAATTGTAAACCAATATTGTGGGATCACCCTATAATAAGCATGATGTTCTCTACCACTATCATCTTCTTGGTCCAACAATGTTGTAAGAGCATGGGAAGATGTTGATGTATAAAGGATAAATGGTTTTTCATGCATAGTGGGTTGTAAAATAGGTGGAGTAGCAAGATAATCTTTCAAACTCTGAAAAGCATGCTTACAATCCTCATTCCAATTAAATTGGACCTCTTTATTAAGGAGCTATGTAAAGGGTAATGTTTGGTTTGTTAAGGATGCTACAGAATGATGGATAGCTTGAATTCTACCTTTTAAATTGCAAAATTGGGAAATGTTTTTAGGAGGTGGCATGTTAATGATAGCTCATCAATTTTCTTTGTGTCCACCTCAATGCCTCTATGAGATACTATAAATCTTAAAATATTTCCACTATCTATGCTAAAGAAACTTTTTTGGATTCAATCTCATGTTATATTTTTTCATTATTTCAAATATTTTGCAAAGGACATTCGCATTGTCTCTTCGAGTTAAATATTTGGCTAGAATACCATCAACATAGTGTTCCAAAATCTAGTGTATGTAATAATGAAATATCAATGTCATAGCTCTTTGATATATTCCACCTATGTTCTTTAATCCAAAAGGTGTAACTACCCAACAAAATTTTCTCCAAGTTGTTGTAAATTTTGTCTTCTATTGATCTTGAGGGTAAATAAATATTTAATTATAACCAAAAAAATCCACCATGAATGAAAAAAAAGAGTGTCTTGCAGTCGAATATACTATCATGACAATATTAGGAAGGTGAAAATATCTTTTAAAGATTCTTTATTCAAATGATGAAAGTTTGTACACATCCTAATATGATTATGAAGTTTTGTAACTGCAACAATGTTCAAGATCCAAGGAGAATAGTCAATAGGTCATATAGAATGAGCTACAAGAATATTCTCAATATCAGACTTAACCAATACGTCTATGGTAGAATTAATCTTTCATATCTTTTGTCTCACCGGCTTAGGATTTTATTGAACAACTATGTCATGTGTCATAATCTTAGCATTGATTCCTGACATATACAAGTAAGTCTAAGAAATAATTTTATGAAATTCATGAAGTAATGTTGTGTGATATTATTTTTCATCTTCATCAAGGAATTTTCCTATTTGAATCACTCTTTCCACATTAGTTGTATCCATCTATATGTTGATTGTATCTCTGAAAGGAAGTGCATTTTGTTTCAAAATTTCAGGATTGTACTCATCTTTTTCTTTGTCTATCCCATTGCTTTCTTTCTCTTCATCCACTTGTTTATAACTAACCATAGAACATTTCACCCATTTTATTTTAGGATTAAATGATTTTTTATAAAATCCTAAAATTTCTTAACAACATCAATTTTCCATAGTCCATGATAATTAAGTGTTTAAGTTTCTAGATTAAAACTGTGTGAGTTTTGTAAATCAATGTTTCAAATAACACTCCATGATCCATCACCAAGATTATTTGTATGCAACAAGAGAGAAGAAAAAGAGAATGAGATAGTAGACTTGGAAGGATAAATAGCTAAGGAGAAGAGAGGACTAGAAGACAATAGGCTAAGATTTGACCATTGAAGAAAAAAGATAAAAAATATAAATAAATTAATTAAAGCAACTTATCCCATAATCATAAAATAAAATAAGAACCAAGAAACTAAAGAGAGGACAAAAAAAAAAACAAAAAGAGAACAAAGTAAACAAAGAACCAAAGCTAAAGATTAAAAAAAACATCAAAGAAATAATAAACTATATATATATATATGTACACACACACAAATTCGAATGTAACAAAATAATAATTAAAAAATATATTATCTTCCTACTAAATTATTATATGTAACTTAAAAATAATATTTACTACTTTTTAAATTGTTATACAATAATAGAGTAAATGATCATGAAGAGAATCAAACAAAAAGATACCAAAACATTAAATTTCAAAGAATAGAACAAAGCAAATAAACACAACTAAATAAATTAACAAAATCCAACAAATATGAAAGGAAAAATTCAAATAAACACATTAAACTAAAATAAAATATAAGTCGAGAAATGAAGAGAAAAAGAAAAAAAAAAAAAACTAAAACATAAGATACCAAATGTAAAAAGATAAAGCAAGAAAACAAAGACTACAAAAAAGAACAAAAGATACAAATTAAGAAAAGAGAATAGGATAAAAATAAAACACCAAATGATAAAAGCCGAACAATTAACAAGAGGATCCTAATTAAAATAAGAAATGAGAGACAAAACAAACAAAACAATGAGACAAAAGGAAAACTAAGGGAAAGAAAGCAAAAGATAAACTACTTAAAATAAATAAAAACCAAGAAAAAAATTTAAAATATTTACAATGAAAAATAAATAAACGTTAGAAAATAAGAGCAAAAAGATGAAAGAGAAGAACGAATGAAAGAAAAAAAATAAAAATAAAAATAAAAATAAATAAAGACAACCACAACAAAAGGAAAATGAAATGAAATTAAAAATTAAAAAGAACACAAAAAAGAAAACCCAAGACCTACACAAAATATAATACAAAGAACGAAAAAGAACAAGAATAATAAAAGGGGATGGGATCAAGAGATATACAAAGTCTAAATAAAATGAAATAGACCAAAGAAAAATGAAAAGAACCAAGGGAATGAAAAAAAGAGGAAAGTATAGAGAGGGGGAAGAGGGCTAGATGGAAAAAGGAAGAGGAAGAGGGCATGTGAGACAAGGAAAGAAAAAGGCCAAAGGAGGGGGAGAGAGTGCAAGAGACTAATGATGAGAGGAACGATAAGAGCTAACAACAGGGGGATGAATAAGGTGGTTCAAAAGGGGTTTCCACGAGAATCTTAAATTCTAACACCCATCTCGGTTAAGTTTGGAAGGATGATTATTGATATCAATAGCCTCTTTAAGCTTCCTCTTGAAATAGTTATCTTCCTTGGAAAGAATTTTGGTGTCTTCTAAGGTGATATGATGCTTGGTCTTGGAAAAGTTCTTGGCTAGTGTCAATTTCATGACCCAATCATGCCTAATGTCTACACCATGCTCTTTGATTCTCGTGGTGATCAAGCGACCAGTTTCTCCAATGTAAGGGATGCCACAAGAGCAGGTCACTTTGTAGACACTAGAGTTGAGAAAGGAGTCAAGTGGGTCTTTGGGAGAAGGTAGTGGTTTCTTAAAGTGGAGAGGGGCTTGAAGGAGCAAGCTAAGCCCTTCTTGATGAGGATTTTATCAATTTTATTGGAAATTCCTTCCACGTAGGGAAGGGTGGCAACAAGGTTAGAGGGAGGAAGATAGGGCTTGATTCAAATGCTTTCAAATCTTCATCATCTTCAAAATATTCCAATCATTCTTTGCAATTTGTATCAATTAATTCAGGATGCTTTAAAGTGAGCTTCATCTTATTAGAGTTACACATTACGTTGTTGATGTTGAGTGAGGGTATTTTTGTTGCTTGCATTATCTTAGAAGGACAATACCCTAAACCACTTTTTTTTTCTTGTGTGTTATGCTCTATAGAAACATAGTTTCTTTTTTCTTTCCTTCCACATCCTTTTGCATCATAACCAGGATGTTTTACATGCTCATAACCTCTTCCATAAATTTTCTCCATATTTTTTTGGTTTGGTGGTTGTTGGTATTCTATTTCATCGAAGTTCATTGCATAGCTTGTGTCTTCTTATAAAGTAGATGAACTAGGTGCTTGTGAGTTTTCTTTCAAATTCTGCGTTGACATTACCATTTGTTGTTTTTTTTGTTTTTGGTTTCTTTTATTGTAATTTTGTATTCTCCCATAAATTTTGGTGTGAAATATACGGAACCCCAATAATCTTGTATTAAATTAGTAACTTCATCAATTATTTTCTCATGTTCTTCTTCCTTTGTGACCTTGACTTTTGCAGTTGGGTGTAATACTGTTAGAGGATCCCATCCTTCTTTCTCAGCAATCAAACAACTTTTAGGTTTAGGATTGGCTTTAAGTGTGTAAAATTTATTGACATAGACATAGTTCATTACATGATAAAGGGTAGAAGGCACTCCATTCATTTTTTGAATCCATGGTCTCCCCAAGAGGATATTGTAGGAAAGATCATGATGCATAACATGTACTAGAGTTTATAATATTACTTTCCCAACTTTAATAGGTAATATGATGACTCCCAATAGTTGTTTTCCTATATTATCAAATCCATGGATAGAAAAATAATTAGGGACAATGTCACTCTTATCCATATCAATCTTTTCTAGCAGGCTCACACTATACACATTAAGGGTTGTACCATTGTCCACAAGGGTACCCTTTATTGCAATTCAATTAACATAGGCTATTATCATGAATGCATCACATGCCATTTTTGAACTTGTAAGTAGGGTAACTCTCTTTGGTGAAAAAAAAAATCTAGATTAATCTCACTCATTCCTTGAACTAATGCGACCACATCAATTGAAATTGTGTTGGGAGGAACCATAACTTGTTGCAAGGCTATTTGAAGTATACTATGGTAATTTGGTGAAGCTTCAATAAGATCCAATAGGGATATATTAGTGAGTGTATTCTTAAGTTGTTCAACAATATTATATTCTTTTGGATAGTATTTGAAGGTAAACGAGGAGGGCCTGTCAAGATAGTTTGAGGAAAAGGTAATGAAACATGAGTTGTTTATTGTTGCCTATTTTTACTTGTATTATATGTGTGAGGGATGGTATTGTAACCCTTTTTTTTTTAAGCATTGTTATCGTCAATTGAAGAATTCTTATTAGGTGGCTCTAGGATAAGCATGGGTTTGTTTTGAACTTCAGGCTTTTGTGAAGGAGGGTAAATGATAAGTTGCAGTCTGATTGCATTAACATCTTTGTGTTTTGGTTTTGCATTACAAGCCTTAGTAGGTGAACCTTGCGAGATGAAGTCCTAAAGGGCTTCATCTAACATATCAAATCCATCACTAATAAAGGGCTTGAGGGATAAGCTAACTTTCAAAAAGATATTTGACATAGTAAAAAAACTATGCTTCCTCCAAGGGTCTTGGTTGATGTTTTTATTTTTTTTGTCTTTTGTTTTTATTTTCTAATGATTGCAAAATGTAAACTAGTATATCTAATTAATGTAATGATGCTATAAATTAAACAAAATCTAATGCAACTTTTAACTAAAATATGCAAGAAATGCTTTTCCCAATGTTGCAAATGGGTATGTGCAGGATCATCATGGAAAAAACATGACCTTAAGTGGCAAAAAATTCATAAAAATCAAAGTTAGGCAACATGATGTAAAAATTTGAATAAGTTATCTATATTATTTCAAGAATATGTAAGAATAAAATCTATAGCAAATTGAATATAGTTTCTAAACTACTAGGTTTATTTGAAAAAGAAATCCATTTGGTGAAATTTTGAAATTTCAATGCAATAATACTTAAATTTCAGGGAAAAAATAAGGAGTAGGTGTCTATCTAGCCACCCTAACCACAATAAAATGATAATATTTTTTCTAATATTTTAGATATAAGTGGAGGACTCATGTCCTGATGTGATGCATGTTTTTTGTAATTTTTTTCCAAGTAAATAATTAATTATGAATTTTTATTATAACTTTTAAAAATATTAAAACTCATATGTCTGACCACCTTAACTTGGTCAAAACTTCATGAAATTCATTTTTTTAATCCTATAGTATGCAAGGCATAGAATGTGATGCATGTTTTGATTCAAAAAATGTGATACCATTTGAAAGCTATAAATGTTTTTTGAATCAGCCTATCAATCAATACTTTAGTCGTAATTCAAATAGAAAATGAATAATAATAATTTATTAAATTCAAAGTAAAGAATAATTTATATTGGTGGAAATTTGAGAATATCCTTTAAAACCCTTTTCATTTCATCAATTTTTGGTAAAAAAACATTCGTCAGCCATACATACCCTACACATACCCATCATATAGCCACTTTTTGGCCCATCATGATCTTGCACATACCCAAAATCTAACTAAATGAAAAAAAAATTGAGTTTCAACTGAAAATGTTTCAAGAAACCACTTCTCAGATATAACAACAAAAATAGAAATGTCTGTCATAATTTGAAAATCACTCAAAATTTTTGTTGCTAAAATCTTTACATGGACTCATTTTCCCTATGTTGAATGGGTCCTCAATTAGGTCTGGTAACAAACACAATTGTAAATCAAGCACCAAAATCACTAAAAAAATTTGTTAATTAGGTGTCCAGGAATTCATTCACCCTATGGCAAACCGATCCCAGATTAGGGTTTTCTAAATTTGACTTTTGTTTTTCTAATTTGATCCTATGTGTTTGTCATTTTAGGTTTGTAACACTCAATCTTGTAACACATTTTCTATATTTTGGGTCTCTAAATTCAATGTTGACTAAGGTTGAATGATGAATAAGGTGACTAAATTTGATGTGGAATGCGAATCTAAATGTGTGAATGGTGATTTCACTGCCAAAAAAACTAAGATTTAATGCAATCTTTTCTAATTTTTAAAGAATATAAGTAATTCAAACATGCAAATTTATCCTAAATGCAATGTTCACTAATGCGAAATTGAAGAACCGTAAATGTAATGCAACCAATGCAAATCTAATGCACACTATTGTAAAACTAATATGTAGGGTTGAATGCACTCTAAAATAAATAAAAAAAACTACAATGTTCAAGAGGTCAGGTTCACCAAAATGAAACAAAGGAAAAAGGGGGCTATGAGGTAACCCTATTTTCCCCTATTTATAATTCAAGAAATGAGATCCAAACCATGAAGCAACTATCAACCCAAGAAGGTGAGTCAAAACAAGGTTAGGGATATTGCAACTTCTCCTTTATGCAAGGATTGGGTCGTGAATAAAATCACACCTTGGGGAGAAGAATTTAAACTACCAAAACAACTCTAAACCCATATCCACAAAGTGTAATGAAGCAATTTATCATGAGACAGAAGGAAAATAGTGATTTTTTTGGAGAAACTAAGAGTAATGAATGTTGTACATTGGTTCAAAACTTGTTTATGTAACCCTAACAAGGACTTATTCACCAGGTGGCTAATTGGTCTTGGTAGACTTTTTCGGGAGGCCTTTGAAGATCTTTTACCCTAGAAACCCTTACAGAGATTCATTCACCAAATGGAAAATGGGTCCTAGTAGGCTCTACTAGAAAACTTTAAATCTAATCTTGAAGTTCCAGACTTGCAATTCTTTCTTGTAACTTGAAATCCCCACTTTTAGATCCGTAACTGCTAATAAAATGCAAAATAAATTTTGATGTTTGTTGGTGGATAGGGGTTTTCCTTAGTCAAACCCCAAGTTTGGTAATTAAACCTTGATCATGAATAGAAATTGGAAACATGAAACATGTGTACAATCCTAGCCTTAAGTGTGTCTAAGATTAATATCTCTAATAATGCCAAGAAACCCTACTTAATTGTTTTAGAATAGGATCCTAGAATGAAACATGAACAATATAAAGGACCTACTTTAGGAGATCCAAAATCCCCTTAAAAAGTCATAAATCTGATTCTACCTATCTTTAGGCTAAAAATAGAATGATAATAGAAGATGTAATAAGTTAGGAAAGAAGTCATTAGGCTTGTTTGTATGTCTTGTGCATGTCCCAAAACCTATAATCGATCATGATTCTCCATAGGCATCTATCATCACTTCAATAATGCTTATTCTTTTGACAAAAAAATGAACTTGAAGACCCACACAAACATTTTAATGCTGCTCCAAGTCTTCACTCTTGCTTGTTCCTTGATTGTTAGTGCTTGATATTAAGACTTGAACTCTTGAAAATATAGTTGAAACATAGTAAATTTAACATTTATTTATACTTAACATAAGATTAAATCATGAAACTCAAATATCACAAGCTAACATCAAATCAAGGATTTGAAATCATTAAAATCCCACCAGAAATATATCCAAAAGTGGGGTCCTAGATCTAATTGAGGACCCATTTTCCATCTGGCGAATGGGTCCTCTCACATTTAGCTAGGACACAAGTTGGGGAATGTTATATTTTATGTCAAAATAGGTTCCTAGGACCTAGTGAAGACCCATTCGCCAGGTGGTGAATGGGTCCTAGGTCACTAACCTAGCACACACACTTCAAAAACTTAAATGTTGTGTAATATCATTTATGAATGTTGGGTTTTATCTCTCAGAATCTGCCATTAACTAGGCTTGGATTTGAATTAAAGTGGTCAATTAAGGAAAATTTGATCTCATTTGATTAATAAATCCCTAGATTAGTGTGAAAGTGTAAATATATACTTTACAACATCCTAAATAAGGCACAATTAAGTCCATTTTATTCTTAATTATTTACCAAATTAAGTGTGAAAAAGGGATATTTTTTTTCGACACTACAATATGTATTTAAACTCTACAATTTCAAATAACAAAAAATTATAGAAACTAAAACCAAAAAGTAAATACAAAAATAGAAAAGGAAGAAATAGTTTCTTTAATGTTGAAAGATTCAAAACAAGACCTGATCAAGTACTCATTCTCCCATGGGCAAATATGTCTCACTTTAGGATTTAAAAATAATAATTTATAGCTTTTTGAGATGATTTCTACGGTTTTCATATTCTAGTTTTAGACAATAAGTTACAGCTTCAGATTCCTAGAAAATGAGATCTAAATGCAAGTGCAAAATAATGCTAAATGACCAGCAAGAAGACCTAATTTGAGATGAAATTTTGATTTAATTTTCTGATGTAAATGACTAATCATGCAATGCAATGTAAACATGATGTAAAGTGATTGATATTTTTTAATTTTCTTGATTTTAAAGAATGTAAAAATGGAAACCGAAAAACCTAAATGAGATGCAAATCAATACAAGTTAAGAACCCTAAATTAGATTCAAATCAATGCAATGCAATGCAAATAAATAAAAAAATTGAGATCTAGGGCTTAAAATGGACTCTAAATCAGTAGGATATGATGCTCAAAAGTTGGGTTCACCAAAATGAAACATAGAAAAATAGGTGTTTTTAACCCAAATGTTGAATGATAATAAGGTAGGCCTATTTCTCAATATCTCATTAGGAAATGTGATCCCCACAAATAATTCGTTATCAACCCTTAGGTGAATCAACCTAATGTGAGAATCTTCAATTTTCCTTATGCTCTCAAGATGGTACTCAAGGTTAAAGAACACTTTGGGGAGAAAAAATAAAAAATAGGAAACCAACTCCAAAATGCAACCTAACACTTAAAACAACAATATTAAACTCAATATTAGCAGAACCAAGAAATAGATTACAGATCTAAGAAGGTCAAAAATGTGTTTACTAGTCATCAAGAGGCAGATTTTGAATGATGATTGTGACTCATTCACCCATGGCCGAATGGGTCTTTGCTTAGTATATTTTGCAACTTTCAGGAGCCTCTAACACAAATCTATAGCTTCTAATTTTTCCAAGTTAGATTCTATGATCTATAGGTTAGATTTCAAGATTTGGTAAGAAATTTGAAATTTTTTGAAACTTTGACAAATTTTCAATCTTGCACTTCAAAAGGTGTTCAATCCTTATTCAACCTAAATCTACAATCACACACACAAGAGAGAAAAGTGTTTTTTTTGGGTGAATGGGGTTTGCCTTGGTCAAACAATGTTTTGGTAATCAAGCCTTGGATTGATATAATGCATGAAAGATGGAATGAAGAATGAACAAAGCTATGTTACTACACAACAAACCCATGAATGAAACCTTGATAATGGAGATCTTACAAGGTGTACAACTTACAAAAAATGGCTGATTTGGATGTGGATCTTAACACTTGAAATGATGCTCTAAATGGTTGAATGTGATCTTGAAACCTACATCACAATGTTAGCTCCAAAAACATGAATGATGGAAGAAGAATTTGACATGATGGATGGACGGATCTTGAATGTTGCAATAAATCTCTATTATATTTTATCTTGAATGCTCTTGATCATAAACCTTACCTCGAGGAATTCTTGCATAAAATTCTAGATTTCTTAGATGAAACTTAGTGAAATAACCTTGTATTTATAGGCATGTATCCTTAATTTCCTGAAATTCAAATATCATAAGCCATCATTGAATTATGGATTTGAAGATGTTAAAATATTGCCAGAAACATAATTTAAATTTAGGTCCAAAGGTATAGGGAGAACCCTTTCTCCCGTGGGAGAATGGTTCCCAATTCCCTATTCCTTGAAAACACATTGCTCAAGGTAAAGTGTTATGTTTAGGCATTGATTATTGTTGGGTTTCCCATTCAAAAAATATAATTTATTAGGATTGAAAATGAATAAACAAGATAATTAAGGCCCAATCAATCTCAATTTAATTAATATGATTGTTGATGGGTGTTTTAGCACTTTCTCAACAAAGGTAGTGTGTAGGTGCACTACCTCTCTTGAAAGGAAATCTTCAACAAAAAGTTGTTGAAAATCACCCCAAGGTCTCTCGGGTGTCAAGTCATGACATGTATGGAATTTCTCAGTTGCTTCAATGTGATTTTCCTGGTAATCATATAGCAAACTTGTGGGGTTAAGCTAGAGGGAAGTTGGATCCTAAAGTGGAGTTCCTGAGATGGAGGAATTTAGTGTGCAATTGCTATAGGTTCAAACAATAGTCTTAAACTCCTATTTCAGCTTGAAATTTGGCTTTATAATGTGCAATGAACCTTAGCATAGGTTATTTATTAAAAAAGAGAAAAATGGAAGGGAGGAGAAGAATTTTTTTGATCTAAAACTAACAGTGAACAATGATCATGGAGGACACTGCTGCAAACAACTTTCCTAAAATAAAATTTCACTTAACCAATTTGCCTCACAGTCTCATGAAATTTGTGCAAGCTTCTAAGGACTATAGATATTCAACCATTCATTAACATAAACATGAAGAAAAGAGAGAAGTTTAAAGTAGCTTTTAGATTATGCCCAGAATAACTTTACACAACTGTTTATCATCAACAAACATCAAAATTTATGGACAAGGAAAGTTTCCAGCACACAACAGAATTCTTCAAGATCAATGAAAAACATCAACTAATCTACTATAAAAAGCTAAAATATGTAAATAGCAAAGTAAATTTATTCAAATTAACTAACTATGGGAGAAGAACCATGTAACATGCAACTGAAACTCAAGAATTGACCAAAAGTCAATGAACTTCTATTAAAATTTCTGCGGCATGCCTTTACAACAACTCAACTCTCTCTTGAAAATGAGAGGAGACCCAATATTTATAGTGTTAAAAAAAAAATGAATGGCCAAGATTCACTAGAAACTAG
>VDFB02340861.1:0-65518 GCA_007258455.2 Sequoia sempervirens
CATGGCACTCTATATGTACCATTAGAATCTACTTTGTAAAGGTCGGCTAATTGAAGAAAGATCAGCCACCTGAGAATAGGAGATTAAAAAGAAACTAGATTTAGGATTTTCAAATTTTTAGAAAGATACTCTAAATAGTTTAGTAAAAGGCTCGGTTTTGCAAGTTCTCATATGTTTTTATGTCAAGATTTTGAAAAGTTTGGATCCATTTTGGATAAGGTTAATGATATATGATTAATCCATACGCTAGTGTTTTGCTGTGCTTAATTGTTCTTTATTTGATGAAAATCAATAGAAGGAACTGGATTCAAGGTCATATCATTGGATTATCTATGAGTTGAATTGTTATTGTATTCATTTTGATCTATGTTTTGAATGATGAGTGAACAATTTGTTTTAAATAAGTTTAGTGAATGGTGATGATATCCGAATTAGCATTATGGAATGTGTGCAGTAGTGTAGTTTATTCTATGGATTGCATCTTGCTGTAATTATGGTTAGGTAGAATGAACACTCATTGTTGATTTGCATGTCTAGATACATAAGGATTTTATTCATGTTTATGTGATTTAAAGCTCGGTTTCATCTTTTTCTTTTGTTTAAAACCCCTCAAACGTAAACTACCTGATGTTATGCAATCTTGTTCTTTATTACCACCAATGGCCCCTTGAATATTACAACCACATTGACCATTGAGTAATGTCAACACAGTTGAGAACCAACTATTAGGACCTTGGGAGTTAGATTGCTACATGTTGTCTTTCTCTTTTAGGAGAAATAGAATAGTAATATTTTGTTTAATTTTGTTGTTTTGTTTTGACCATCAACAATGATCATTTTAAGTTGGCAGAATTTAGGGAAAAGGTGCTAACTAGAGATGATTTCGAGCTAAAACTAGAGTATGCCAGCTTGACGGAGAAGAAGTTGGATGTGTGGAAAAAAAAATTCTATGAAGATGAGTGTGTGAAGTATGTTCTAAGCAAAATTCATGACAAATTCATGTGGTTGGACATGCCACATATGATAAACAAAGAGGAAATTAGGGTTGTTACCGATTTGAGCTCTACTGGACCAGTCCTGACATTGAAGGATTGATCAAGGAATAGTAGTGAAAAGTATTATTATATAAGTCTCTTTGCATATTAATAGTATTCTTTCCCTCTTTCTCATGTGGATTTTTTTTAAAGTGTTTCTCCACATAAATCTAATGTTACCTATGATTTATTTTTTTAATCCTAACTTGTATGTGCAATCACATATAATCTCAAATTTGTTAATCTAATTTTCAGGTTGCAAACACATTCATAAGTTAATATTGTAGTTTTTCTTCACCTTGTTTTCAAAATTTTGTATCACATCTAATGGTTTTATTTAGAGGGACATCTTTTCCATAAGTGTTGAATATTTTTTGGTTATAGTGGAAGATTTTGTTTTGTGATAGATTGCATATTTGTGAAGAATATTGTATTCCATGGACTCTACCTCTCATTGAGATATTGATAAATTCAATGGCATAGGCTACGAGATGTGGAAATGAAATATGGAGGATCTCCTTGAAGAAAGAGATCATTGGTTTCCGTATTCACAAGAAATAAAAGTAGCTACAATTATATTTAATAAGATTGGAAGAAGTTGGGAAAGAAGGCACGGGGAACCATTAATTTGTGTCTTACATATTGTCCTCTTCCATGTATCCATAGAAGACACTACATACAATTTATGGAAGAGCATAGGTGAAATATACCAAACTAAAATTTTTCTTAACAAGCTATATCTCAAAATATGGTTGTATTCTTTAAAGATGAAAGATGGTGATTCAATTGTAGATCATTTACATGAATTTAACTTGATTATAATAAAACTTACATTAATAGATGTTAAATTAGAAGACAAAGATAAATATATCTTGTTTCTTTGTTCTTTTCTTGAATCTTGGAAATTCTAGTTTTTTCCATAAGTAGTGGTAATGCAGAGCCAAAGATGGACAACATGGTTTTCATACTTCTTATAAAGGAGATGAGGAGAAATTTTATTAATGTTGGCTCCCAAGATTCCTTGCATTTGCAAGGTAGGTCCAAAGAGAAAGGGTATAAAGAGAATAAATAGATGGATAAGCCTAAAGAACACTTTAAAACCCTCAGAAAGAGCAGATTAAAGTGTTGGAATTGTAGAAAAAGAGGGCATGTGAAGGAGTGTAAGAAAAAGAAAAATAATGTTGATTCCTCCATAGAAAATTCCTCTAAATGATTTTGATGCTTTGTTTATTTCATCTCACACTATTAGTAACGTTCTTGGTTTATTGATTCATATTTCTGCTACCATGTGACTCCTCATAAGGACTCGTTTACTACATACAGAGCTTATGATGGGGGGATATTTTCCTTGGTGATAACAACATGAAGAAGATTGTTGGTAAGGGAAAGGTAAAGTTGTATTGTAGTGATGGGAGGTTTTAAACCCTTGATAATGTATGTATATTCTAGTACTTGCAAGAAATTTACTTTTAGTGGCCAATTTGACTAATTTTGGAATGCATGTGACATTTGAAAAGTCTATTTGTAGGTTGATAAGAGGGATTTTGGTGATAGCTAAGGATAGGATATGACAATCAGAGTGTTATTTTTTGGCCAAAAATCCTAGGTATCATGCTCATACTAAGCATTTTGATCTTCAATATCACTTTTGTGAGAAATGGTTGAGAATCATATGGTCTTGGTTGAAAATTTTGACACTGTGAATAATGTTACAAATTCTCTTATGAAGCCAGTGACCATGGATAAGTTCTCTTGTTGTAGGAAGGCCATGGGCCTTGATCACTATACTTGATTTTATATTTTTTATCACGTAGATGTAATTACAATATTTAATGTCAAGTAGGAGAATGTTAGAAAAAGGTTAAATTAACCTTGTATTCCTATCCCATTCATATATTCACATTCCTTGAAATGTATTCTAGGGGACATGAGAGAAAATAATTAATTAATGACATATTGTAATTATGTTTTAAAGAGGTGATTAAATATCAGTGGGAGTTACACACCATAATGGAAAAAATATTCTTCTTAGGAATCCACTTATGAAAGGTGAAAGGTCATGTTTTGGGTGCCCAAGTGTGTAATTAACCCCTACTAGTTCATTAAGTATAAAATCTAAAATACATATAACATAATAGAAAACATCACACAAAGATAAAATTTGCATAACATTTAATTTCATAATCATTGCAATAAAATATTAGAGTTGAAATGAATAACATTGATTCCATTTCAATCATGCATATAATATTTTAATATTTATAATAATCCAGAGAAACTTACTAATTCATACTAAGGATTGTAAATAAACACATATGTCATCATCATTTAATGATAGAATAATAATACAAAAATGATACATCAAATAAGAATCACATAGTTTGTCTTTGATAATCCATATCTTCGGCATCTGACTACAAAAGGGAGAGCATCATCTGAGTGGTTTACCTCCAACCACAAACCAATAGTCCCCCACACATCTTCCTTTTGGAAGTGGACCTACCCTTTGTAAGGATAGTAGATCCAGGTAAAACCATGGTTATCAAGCCATCTGATATCTAGTGTCATGTTTTACTATATCTAATCTACCAAGAAATCTTGATCTAGATTCCCTCTAGTCATGCATGATATTTCTAATTATAATGCAACTTTAAAAACACAATGTGTTGACAATGCAAGCAAAAAATTTCTATTACTTTGGCCAAAGTTTTCATATAGAATACATGTAATTATTATGTGGTTGTATATTCACATACACCTCTATCTCAAACAAAATATCGATAAAATATTCCCATATTTATTTATAGACTCAAAACAAAAATAAGCTTCTTTCAAAGTTTCATATATTTAGAAATATTTATCAAATCCAAAATGTTATTCCAGCTTCCTTCAAAGAAAACCATGTTTATAATTCCACTTATGAACAAACTTTTTGTCTTACAAAAATATTAACTCTATCCCATAAGATCATCTTTCTAATGATTGATTATATTTGTGTGCACAAGGAATCACTATACAATTTTATAATAAGATTTTTTTTTGGTAAAAGGTGTATAGCCTATATATATTATATATTAATAGGAAGAGGATTTACATATGATTTTACATCAAATTTTACAAAAAATGGAGCTATTACTCCTATTGCTACATTTTTGTGTAGAAATATATGAAAAGTTAGCATATCATGGCTTTGGAAGCCCTTTATTTTTCATACCATTGTTGTAACGCCCTACCACGCAAACCCCATAGGACAACACAACATCTAACATTTATAGCACAATTATATTTTTTAAGAAAAACTAATATGAAGTGTAAGTTACAAACAACACTTGTAAAGAAACTTTACATACACCTCATCTATTCCTCTGGGGTAACATGACTGCATTACTTGCAAACATTCCTAATATGATTCAATTCCCATAACGATGAAATTTTACTCACAAGTATACATCTTACAACCATGATATAGAATAAGTATACAATGTACATACATCCACTACACTACATAAATGATAAACATCCATCTGAGAACACATGATAATATCAAGAATATATGCATCGCATTTATTGTAAGAGTTTACATCATTACAAATATTACAATGGTACAATAGTGCTCCCCAACATAATAGGGAATGATACATCAATTACACAGAGCAATACAAGTGGAATGAATATAATACATAGCATCAACGTTATCTCCAAATCTAGTGAAGTTCAGGAATCACTGCAATGGTACCACTCCGCGCATCATGGACTCTGACTGGGAACCCAATGGAGTGCATGGCATGTTCCACCTGACCATGTGGACCCTAAGGTCCACCCCCTATGCTAGGAGATGACAAGAAGGACCCGCAACATAAAAATAGTCAAACATACAAGGCTACCAAGAATCTGCAACAAATGCAACAATAAACATAAAGAGCAACCGCTTCCAGAGGTACATGAATATCAAGGGGAAAGAAAAAAAGGCACACAAGGTTGCTAAAGGGAAGAGTGTCATCGTATAGCTCAATATGGGTTACCCAGTGTGAATCTTCCTAGGTTACCGACCCCCATCCTAAGTTACCCTGGCAACCTCAACCGATCCCTGGCCCCCATTCTTACTCATGCAGAATCAACATACCTTTCATGAAGACAAGGTAATTGATCTTTCCATTCTAGGCCTTCCCACTCATCTCAAACCTAAACGAGCACTTGATCCATGAGTGAGGCTTCAATTATCTTTTATTAATGTGAGATACTACCCAAGCCCCCTAATTAATTATTAGTGTTTTCACTAGATTTAGAAACTTCCAATGAGTTACCCTGACACCACTTTTGGGTCCGAGCCCCCATGGGAAGCCACTCTCCCTACTAGCAACAAAACTTAGCATTCACTAATTGGGTAAGCCAACTTTCCCAACATATAAATTCACATGAACTATCACATAAAGTGAGGCATGCACCATCCCACACAAAATCTCCATAATGAAACAATTTCCACAGTGCAAGGCTAAAACCCACATAATCATAAATCAAATATAAAAACAAGTGTTCACAAAGAACCAACAAGAAAATTCATTCATAAAGAAAACTCTTTCCCCAACCATAACCACAAGTAAGCAGTGCAAGGCTCCATACCCTGAGGCGCACAATCCAAGTATAAAGATCAACCACTTTTCAAAATGACAAAATCATGGAACCCCCACTTCCAAGTGAAATAACATAAAACTCATGCAGACACTCATGGCTCACTAGATCCCTGACCCCCATACCAACTCATGCAAGTAAAAACCATACTCCCCTCTAACCTCTGGAAGACTAAAAACTCACTAACACAATGTTTCCCCTTCAAAATGGCAACAATAACATGATCTCAAATCAAAATCGGCCACAATAACCAAAATCATCTCAAAATAAAACAACCATGGCAACAATAGTAAAGTCAACCAATTCACAACTCAACACTAAAATCAACCCAATAATTCATCACAAACAAATAATCAAAAATAAAGTCAACTTAAATGCCATGATCGCACACATAATTCATCACAAGGAAACAATCAAACATTGAAACCTTGAAATCCACTATTTAAATCAAACTCACAATAATCAAGTAGTCATGAATAACTCCACAATTAAACATCACTGCCACTTTATATTTTACTCAACGACTAAATCACTTAATCCAAAGACTTAGAAAATAATTATACAAACACTTAAAACTAATCCACCTTAATTTCATAAAATAATCACATAATTAAACAAGAAACACAATAACCCAAACAACTATAAAATTAACATGTAATAACAATCATTCGTTCAATGATTTAAAAGAACTCAACATTTGAAAGAGTTTATCTAATTCATTCAAATAATTCCTCCAACTTTCCTAATACAATTAAACTAAATTAAATTATTTTCTTATCTACATAATCAACTATTATATGACTATGAAAGGATTCAACATTCAAGCCTTCATTTAACTAAATATAATTAATTAATTTCCCCTAGTTAATCTTCCAATTCATCTATCTACTAAATCAAGTAACACTCCTAAACGCAAATATTTTTATACTATATATATATATATATATATGTTGGATGTTGTGGTTGTGTTGCTGATATGTGGTTGTCATTAATGTCAACACTATTATCATTAGTGCATTTGAAGTTGTATATGTCGAGGATATTGAGAAAATTGTAATAAATGAGTTGCAGGTTGTCAATGGTGAAGTGATATTATGTCTGTCAGTGAGTTTTGTATGTTGTTTCTCAGAGGTTGTGGACTAAAGGGTTTGTTGCTAAGTGTATCTAGTTTATCCACGTTGAGTTTTAGAGATCCGCGTGAAGCTTTGATCGAGTTATGAAGATTTGTATTTTGAAAGTTTTTTCTTTTACTTCAGTTTGTGTTCCTAAATAAAGATTATGTGATTCCAATTAGTTCAGCTATTGCGGATGCTTCTCTAATGTTTTGTAATGTTTGTGGATGCTTCTAGATCATGCTCTATCTATGTTGCATGTCTGCATTTATCGTTGTGCTCGTGATCTGATATTTTCTCTTGCGTGTTCATGCTTTTCATGTTCTTGGCCAACAGGGTGTTGAAGCATGTTGTGGATCTTCGAGGAGAAATTAATTGAAGTTTTTTTGTGTTGGAAATGTTGATTTGGGCCTTCACTATGTTGTGGCCAACCTTGGTTGATTCGCACTGAAAAATATCTATTGTTTTGGGCCGACAGTTTGTATTCATTTTATTATTTCTTTGTGGCCAACTTGTAGCGAATGTAATTCCATGTTGCAGATATATAAGATCAATTTTTTATTCAAATTGAAGAGTGCAAGGGTGTGCTTCTCTGTGTGTATGTGAATATTGTTCAAATCATTCGAAGGAAGAGTAAAGTGTGAAGAAAAGTGAAGAAGAGTGAAGAAGTGTTCATGTGTTTAACCAGAACTATAATCAAGCATTAGTAGATGTTATTTTCTTAATTCAAAATCTAGATGGTTGTAATATGAATATTTTTGTAAGACAGTGTGTCTTCCTTTTTAATTGAGTAGTGAGCTCTAGGTAGTGTGCCTAAATGCATGTGCATTCCCCATTTATTCTTATACTTTTAATAGGGTATAATATTGTGGATTGACCACCACCGTGGTTTTTCCCCTAATAGGGTTTCCACATAAAAATATTGGTGTTATGTGTGTTTCTGATGTGTTGTTGATTCATGCTTTCATTGATATTGATCAGATATGAGAATAAGGATTAATAAGTTTAATAAGTTTGAAATTCAGTGATAATTGATTCACCCCCCCTCTCAGTTGTTTTCCCTTGTGTTGCCAACAATTGGTATCAGAGTAGGTTCCTTGGAAGAAGTTTAACAACTTGAGGTGATATGGGATGGCGGCATACAAGAAGGATAGTCTGATATTTTATGGAAAAAATTATTCTTTGTGGAAGACTCAAATGGAGTGCCATCCTGAGATGCATTGGTGAACCCTATTGGAGCATTACAAGTAATATGTATGTTATACCACTGAATGGTCCTACTACTTTTGTTGAGATCAGGGATGTTGAGTATAATATCAAGGCTAAGGAAGCATTGTTGAGTGCTTTAACTGATACTGAGATGACAAATGTTATGGATCTGAAGACTGCTTATGAGATCTGGAAAAAGTTGGAAACCTTGTATGAAGGTGATGCTAATGTAAAGATTGCTAAGTTGCAGAGTCTGAAAGGGAAATATGAAATGTTGAGAATGGGTGATGATGAAAATGTTACTAATTTCATGCAAAGAGTAAATTAACTTGTGTGTGGTATCAGATGTGTTGGTGGAAAGTTGGAAGAATCAAAGATTGTTGCTAAAGTGCTTAGATCCTTTCCTGTTGCTTATAAAGTCAAATCTAGTGCTATTGAACAACTCTGGACTGTAACAAATGTAACCAGAGATATATTCCAGGTGAGAGTTCATCTAGAAATACATTCAAGTATGAGGATGAAATCACACAAATTGAAGAAGAAGAAAGAGATCTAGAAGAGTTGGAAGCACTTATTGTCAAAAGAGTACCGAGAGGAAAAGGTAAGTATGAAGGAAAATTTCCTCTTAAATGTTTTTCTTGAAATAAGATAGGTCATTTTGCATCAAGGTGTCTGAAAAGATATTCTAAACCAAGACATAACAAGCATAAATTTCAAAAGAAGTGTTACTATGTTGCTGATGAAGGTGTGATAGATGATGAATTTGATAAAGGTGAAGACGAATGGGTATTTATTACTATCAAGGAAAATAATCTTGTATCTTCTGAATCTGCTAGTTATAAAAATGTGGAGAAAGCCCTAGCTGCTCAAGTTGAAGAGAAAGATGAATGGGTGATTGATAGTGGATGTTCACATCATATGACAAGAGATAAAAGTAAATTTGTGAGCTTGGAAAAGTATGATGGTGGTGTTGTGAGATTTGGTGATAACACAGTTGGTGTGATCCATGGAAGAGGATGCATTTCTCTTGATGGTAAGAATAATACTGATGATGTCTTGTATGTGGAAGGCTTGAAGCATAATCTTTTAAGTGTCAAACAAATGGTTGATAAGGGTTATAATCTTCAATTCAAGGATGGAAAGTGCAGAATATTGGGATGTTCTGGAAATGTGATTGCATCAGGTACAAAAACAAGAGGTAATATCTTTCATCTGAATGCTGCTAGTAAAATTTGTTTGATTTCTCAAGTTGATGAAAGTTGGTTGTGACATAGGAGAATGTGTCATGTTAACTTTGATAACATTGTCAAGATAAGTTCTACTAAGGTTGTGAGAGATCTACCTAAGTTGGTAAAACCTACTAATTCCATTTGCAAGGAATGTCAGTTGGGAAAGCAAACTAGAATTTCATTTAAGAGCAAACAACATTATTCAAATGAATTGTTGGAGCTTGTGCATACTAATTTGTGCGGTCCCTCTAGAATCAGAAGTTTACAAGGTTTCAGGTATTTCATGTTGCTTATTAATGATTATTCAAGAATGATGTTGGCTACTTTCTTAAGGGAGAAATTTAAAGGGATAGAAAATTTCAAGGCCTTTAAGGCTATAGTTGAGGCAAAGACAGGTCTAAAGATTAAATGTCTAAGATCAGATAGAGGTGGTGAATTCACTTCTAGTGAGTTTAATTCTTTTTGTGAAGAACATGGAATAAAGAGACAATTATCTACACCGTGGATCCCTCAGCAAAATGGAGTTGTGGAAAGGAAGAACAAAACAATTCAAGATGTTGCTAGAACTATGATGCTCGAAGGAAATGTCCCTCATATCTATTGGAGGGAAGTTGTGAGTATTGTTGTGTATATCCTCAATTGGTACAAATCAAAGGTGATACTGGTAAGACCCCTTTTGAGCTATTGACTGGTCATAAGCCTACTGCTAGATATTTCAAAATATTTGGGAGTAGATGCCATAACAAAAGAGATGAATATATAGGAAAGTTTGATGCTAGGATTGATGAAGGAATCTTTTTGGGTTATTCTACTAAAAGCAAGGTCTATCAGTGTTACAATAAGAGATTGAAGAAAATGGTTGAAAGTGCAAATTTTAAGGTTGATGAAGACATTGCTAGACCATCCAGAACCTGTGGATATGATTCTGATGATCAGAATGACAGTAAAAACAAAGTTCGGACTTCAAATCAAGTGCAAATCATTCTGGTGAATCAAGAAGATCAAGAGGAAGAAGAAACTAGTGAAGTTGCAAAAGAGAGAACACAAGAGCCTGAAGTTCAAGAACATTCTAAGAAGACTCTGAGGTATGTAAGATTGAATCATTCAGAAGATCAAATTATTCATGATAAGAGTAAAGGTTTCTAGACTAGAGAAAAATTGTAGAAGAATATTGCTTGATTTCAAAGACTGGGCCTACTGGTGTGAATGAAGCATGCAAAGATGAACACTAGGTTGAAGCAATGAAAGAAGAGCTATATCAAATTGAGAAAAATGATACATGGATTCTTGTTCCTAGACCTAAGGATAAAAATGTAATTTAAACTAAATGGGTCTTTAGAAACAAAGCAAGACTGGTATGCAAAGGATATTCACAGATGGAAGGAATTGATTTTGAAGAGGCTTTTGCCCCTGTTGCTAGAATTGAAGTTGTGAGACTGTTTCTTGCTTATGTTGCTTACAAAGATTACAAGGTTTATTAGATGGATGTCAAGTCTGCTTTTCTAAATGGTGAATTGGAAGAAGAGGTGTATATTGAGCAACTTGATGGATTTTAGTTGAGTGATAAGGGAGATGTGGTTTGTTGGTTGAAGAAAGCACTATATGGACTTAAGCAAGCCCTTAGAGCATGGTATGCCAGATTGGACAAGTATTTGTTGAAGCTTGGATTTAACAAAGGTACTGCTGATAGTAATTTGTATTTCAAGAATGATGATAAAGATTTGATTATGGAAGTTTTTGTTGATGATATCATTTTTGGAGGAGATGATGGTTTGTGCATGAAGTTTTCTAATGAGATGAAGAGTGAATTTGAGATTTCAATGATTGGTGAGATGAAATTCTTTTTGGGATTGCAAATTAGTTAGTTAGATAAAGGGATTTTTATATCTCAGTCCAAGTATGTGAAGGAATTTCTGAAGAGGTTTGATATGGAAGATTCAAAGCCAATTGGTACACCCATGGTGATCAGATGCAAGTTGACAACAGATGATGATTCTCCGAAGGAAAATCAGAGTAGATACATATCAATGATTGGTGGATTGCTTTATTTGACTCAAACTAGACCTGATATCATGAATGCTAAGGAATCTCATGTGACTGCTGCGAAGAGAATTTTTAGGTACTTGAAGGGAACAATTGATTTTGGTCTATGGTATGCTAAAGATGATGATCTTACCTTGAGTGCCTTTACTGATGTTGATTGGGTGGGAGATGTGGATGACAAAAAAAGTACTAGTGGTGGAGCATTTTTCTTGGGTAAGAAGCTAATCTCATGGTTAAGTAAAAAGCGAAATGCCATTTCTTTATCTATTGTAGAGGCCAAATACATTGTTGCTGCTAACAATTGTACTCAAGTATTATGGATGAAGCAGATGTTGAAGGCTATCAGAGTTGTATATGATGAGCCTATTGCTATATTCTATGAATAATTCAAGTGTCATTAACATTTCTAAGAATCTAGTGTTGCATTCAAAAACCAAGCATATATCTATCAAGTTTCACTTTTTGAGAGAAAAGGTAAGTGAAAAGGAAGTTATATTGGAGTATGTTCCTACTAAGGAGCATATTCAAGATATGTTTACAAAGTCATTGCCTAAGGATACTTTTGAGTATCTCAGAGGGAAGTTAGGGGTGATTACCACTCCTAATCTGAACTAAGGATGCATTGCATTGCATCAATCCATGCATTTCATAATCATATCTTGTTTTGGATTGATGTTGTGGTGGCTGTTACTCAGGGGGAGTAGTTAGATGGTTCAAAAATTTAGATATGTGGTTCAAAGCTTAGAGATATTTTTCATTGATGTCAAAAGGGGAGATGAATAATGTGAAAAACTGGTGATTATTTGGGGAAAAGAGCCTTGTGGGGAGAAGATCGTGTGAAAGAGTTGAGAAGAAAAAGAGTTAGAACCTAATGGGGAGTAAGTGTTAAGAGATAGTTGCATTGATGGTGTTTTTCACATCATGTGTTGCCATCAATGCCAAAGGGGGAGGATTTTGGATGTTGTGGTTGTGTTGCTAATATGTGGTTATCATTGATGTCAACACTATTAGCATTAGTGCATTTGAAGTTGTATATGTCAAGGATATTGAGAAAATTGTAATAAATGAGTTGTAGGTTGTCAGTGATGAAGTGATGTTCTGTCTGTTAGTGAGTTTCATACGTTGTTGATCAGATGTTGTGGACTAAAGGGTTTGTTGTTGAGTGTATCTAGTTTATCCACGTTGAGTTTCAAAGATCCACATGAAGGTTTGATTGAGTTATGAAGATTTCTATTTTGACATTTTTTTCTATTGCTTTATTTTGTGTTCCTAAATAAAGATTATGTGATTCCAGTTAGTTTAGTTGTTATGGATGCTTCTCTAATGTTTCATAATGTTTTTGGATGCTTCTATATCATGATCTATCTCTATTGCACATCTGCGTTGATCGTTGTGCTCATGATCCAAGATTTTCTCTTGTGTGTTCATGTTTTTCATGTTCTTGGCCGACAGGGCATTGAAGCGTGTTGTGGATCTTTGAGGAGAAATTAATTGAAGTGTTTTTGTGTTGGAAATGTTGATTTGGGTCTTCACTATGTTGTGGCCAACCTTGGTTGAATCGCATTGAAAATTATCTATTGTTTTGTGCTGACAGTTTGTATTCATTTTATTATTTCTTTGTGGCCGACTTGTAGTGAATGTAATTTCATTTTGTGGATATATAAGAGCAATTATTTATTCAAATTGAAGAGTGCAATGGTGTGCTTCTATTTGTGTGTGGAAATATTGTTCAAATCATTTGAAGGTAGAGCAGAGTGTGAAGAAAATTGAAGAGTGAAGAAGTGTTCATGTGCTTAATCAGAACTGTAATCAAGCATTAACAGATGCTATGTTCTCAGTTCAAAATCTGGATGGTTGTAATCCGAATCTTTTTGTAAGATAGTGTGTCATCCTTTGTAATTGAGTAGTGAGCTCTAGGCAATGTTCCTGAATGCATGTGCATTCCACATTTATTCTTCTTATACTTGTAACAAGGTATAATCTTGTGGATTGACCTCCACCATGGTTTTTCCCCTAACAAGGTTTCCACATAAAAATCTTGGTGTTATGTGTGTTTCTAAGGTGTTGTTGATTCATGCTTTCATTGATATTGATCAGATTTGAGAATAAGGATTAATAAGTTTAATAAGTTTGAATTTTTGTGACATCTGATTCACCCCCCCTCTCAGTTGTATGCCCTTGTGTTGCCAACAATATATATATAGGTGACATATAGTAACAAAATACAATTTCGATAAAATATTTACAAATTATAAAATGGCAACATAAGGTTGGAAGTAACTAAGTGATCTAATTAAATAAATCATTTCACTTTCATGAATATGGAGAAAATAAAATTAAATAAATATTTTTGAAGGAATAAATACTCATTTAAATTCAAGATAATATAAATAAATTGAACTATTCTTTTTCTATAGCCATAATATAATATATAAATGTTGCGGCCATGGGGAAAACAACTTGATAGGAGCCCTTTGTTTCAACCATGTCTTAGAAACCATGATCTAGGTTCTTGAGATTTTTGGATAGCAATTAGAAGACAAGGAAAAGAAACCCTTTAAATTTCTCACCAACCTAGTTCGTAAAAGAAAAGTTATAGATGACACAATTAGGCTGATTTATTGGTAGGGAATAAATCAATAACACAGTATGCAACACAATAGGCTAAAGCTTAACAACTAGATGCCAAAGGAAAAAGGTGAACCAAATGTATTTGAAAAACTTTCAAGCAAATGCATTTAATGGTGGAGGAAATTTTTATCATATCAAATACAATGGTTGCAAGATATATACAAATTGAGTTATCAACCTTTAGGAAAGAAAATGAATTGAAGAAGTAAAAATGCAGTAAATGAACTAAACAAAAATTCCTAGAAAGGTGGCTTCAAGGGCTGCAATAATTTTACAGAACACTCACAAAAGGATTTCTGAAAAAGACTTGGGTAAATTTTAGACAATGTAATTTTCTAATTGATTTAACAAGGTAATGTTTTGATAACATTCAAGCTTAACCACACAAAGATAGAAATTCAAAAAGAGAAAGGAACTTGGTTTAAAAAATTAGCATTGATGTAGATTTGATGTTGAGTTCAAGCTTCTCAACTTGTAGCTCCAACTTCTTCAAAACCCCAAATAATTTTTTTTACAAAAATCCAATTCAAAATCCCCAAAATAAAACAAAAGTCTCCAAAACCAGAAGCTATTCATGGAAACCAAAAACTAGGCTCTTTTTCTCAAAAAGAAAAATTAATCATAATGAAAATCTCCATAAGGTAATTATTTTCAAAAATGAAAAGTTGTTTTAATTCCAAAAAATAAAAATTAGATAAAATCTCTAAAATCCCCAATACACATCAAGTTTCCTTTTTTCGACAATAGTTCAAAACTATGCATGCTCTACATTAAATCCTTCTATATTTTTGCTATTTTTATCTCTTTATCGATTATCTTCATCCTATTTAACATTTTATTTCATATTAATATCTTTTCCCATTTTAATATTTCATTTTATATTAGTATTTCCTCTTAATTTAATTTATTAATTAAAACTCCACATTAAGCAATAATTGTCTTTATATTATAAAATCACTTTATAATTTAATAATTTAAGTACCCAAGAAGAACATACATATCAGTTTATCAAAATGCTCTATTTACTAATTTGCGTAATTCATCACCCAAAATGAACAACATTATAAAACCAATTCAATTCAAACAACCCAACCAAAACTAATCAAACATCATGAGAGGGTGAATTGTGGAGGGGCACTACAATTGCAACAACAAAAAATATTATTTTGTAGCACATAGGCTTTAGGACATAAACAGACAAAGAACTTCAGGGCATGCATAGTCTCATTTAAGACTATTTCATCATGTATATCATTTAGCACTATGGAATTACAGAGAATGTGAAATTCAATTCATTATAGTTTCTTTTAAAAAAACTCAACAATATGGTGCAAAGCTAGTCAATTAACAAAAAAGTATCCATGCACTAACATTATTCCTCCATTCGTTCAACGATGGGGGAATTTTCTCCTTGTCCCTCTGTAGTTTCCTCTATATTCAAAATTATAAAAGAATTGCACTACATGCTTTTCTATCTATTCATATTTTGAATTATGAGATTTAAAATAGACACTACCTCCTATACTATGCTATCCACCCTTTTCAAGCAACATATAATGTACTAATAATTAAACATCGTTTTCAATTCTAAATTCATAATATCCATGGAAGAACAACTAACAGATCTATCAATCTATTATAGATAAAAATCCATAGAAATTCAAATGAAGTAGAAATATTGACTACAAAGAGGGTCGAATAATTAATTTCCAAACCATATCCTTGCTCAACAATAGGTTGATAAGTCTTATGAAATAAACATATTGCTAAGGCTTAAGAACTGAACATATTTTTCTCAAACAAATACACTGATAAGGTTATAAATTTAAACAATTACAATGTTCAATGAAATAGACCGATAAGGTCATAATTATACACATTGTTGTTCAATGAAATAGGTCGATAAGGCCATAATTTTAAACACATCAATCTTCATAGAGATAGGTTGATAAGGCCATAATTTTAAATAAAACATTGTTCAGAAAGAGGTAATCCAAAAGGCTTAAGTTAATTTATATCTCCATTCACAAAGAAGTAAGCCAAAAGGCTTAGAACAATTTCTATCTCTATTTATAGAGATATAAGCCGAAAGGCTTAGTATATTTCCTTTCTCTACTTAAAAAGATACAAGTCAAAAGGCTTTATATATTTATTTTCTCTACTTACAAAGATACAATTCAAAAGGCTTAATATATTTAATTTCTCTACTCACATATGTAATACCCTAGTAAGTTAAATCATTACTCATGCATTATAGAAGGTTAGGTACAAAATTTTAAATTAGAATAGGTTGAATAAGTTTACATGGCTTCATACTTTACTTAAGCCAAGACTATTGTGTTAAATTAATCATGCATTAGCTAATAATTAATTAATCTTTAATTGATTATTAGTCTAATTTCACTTCATGCACTTAAGCTAAACTTAGGAGTGTTTTTTTCTATTACTAGAGTGAGATATTGTTAGATCATTATATCTCATCCATAGGATGATGACACGTGTCATGATCCAACCCCTTTATCATGTAGGGTTTGCTCTTATAAGCACTCTCCTTCATTGTATTCATTCATTATGTAAATTATTTCATGTTGAGAAAATAGAAAATTCTTGTTTGCAACTCTCGCATGTGGAAGGTGTTTTTGTTTGTTGTTTGATCTTGTGTCTTGTGTTTTTCACAAATCTAACATGGTATCAGAGCATGGATTCAATGAACCCCTTTTCCATTTTTAAGTTTTTTTCTCAATTAGGATTACAGAAGCAAACATGGGATCTCCATATTTTTTAGAGATTTTTGGAGTTGGGCAAATTTTTGGTGCATTTTGGAGCTAAAAGAACCTCACCATTGCATTCAGGAGGCCAAATAGGAAAATTTTGACTGTAAATTTACCCTATTTCACCGACAAGAGCTTTTGAGGAAAAAAATTTGTACAAGAGCCATACCATATTTTAAAACAAAAAATTAAAAAAATAGTTTATGGACGTGCTGCTAGCATGCCTTCCACACAAGCACTCAACCAGTGGACCTGCTAAAACCCACTGCCCTCAAACTACTAGTGTTTGGTCACATCATGACCATCGGCACAAAATCTAACCCCCATGAGCTCTCTCGACCTAGCACCCAATCATATTGGTGATTACGTCATGCACTACATCAATGCACAACAAGAGAATATTATGTCATACACAAAGTATATTCTAACAAATTACAAAATATTTTGGTAGAACCTTTTTCCAATCCGACATATTTTTTTCCATTGTGTAGACATGTCAAATTTACATCATGCATAATCATATTCCATTCATCAAATAAATCAGGACTTTATTTAAATCAAATCTTAAATCATTTTCCAAAGTCCAAAAAGTCAAATCAGCCTAATCATCATTAACTTAATCTAATCCTGACCTAATGATAATCACATCCCACTTGCATTATCTAGACCTAGCCACTTGCACAATAAATCAATTTTATTGATTTATTAAAACAATCATTTTCGCTCACCATGACAAGTCAAACAGGGCATTTATTGCTGTTTTTCCTTGTCCCCCTCTCAGCATTTATGGCAAAATTTGAATTCAAATTTTCCCCCTCTTGGGCACTCTTCCCAAATCTTGCACACACATTAACTACTCACATGGTGACAAGTGTCCTCAATTCATTGGCTTGTTTTTGATCCCACATTGGTCCCTCTTCAACATTCAACATTTTGAAAATCTTTAAATAGGTGCATCATCCTCAAGCAAATGGCTTCACAATCTTCACAATTTCATGCAAGGTTACTCTCTTCACTTGAGATTTAATCTTGTTCATCATCACTCCACCATCTTCATAGCATTTTCAATTTGAGCTTTTATCAAGGATTGGGAAAGGGTCACTAGCACAAGTGACACCAATCCAACTATGGAATAGGTAGTTTGTTGAATGTTTTCATTATGCATTTGGTTTTCTTTTATCTTTTGTGGCATTTTGGAACATTTGCAATGTATTTCATAGGGGTATTCTTGAAGGATTTGTTGATACTAACCCTTGTTTGAGTATAGTGTTTGCAGATTTTTAAAGGTATCTACATTTGGCGCTAGAAGGAGGGCGAATTCTGATTCTAGAAATTTGTTGTATGCTTGTGGAATTCAGTTTTAAATTTGCTAAATCGATTTAGTTTTTAAGTCTTTTCAAAATGACACTTGGTTCTAGTTTAGCATTGGAATTCAGCTTTACATTTGCTAAGTACCTTTAGTTTTAGAAGTCTTGAGGTCATTACATTCTGATTTTATCGAGCAGCTTTTACGCCTATGGAATTCGGTTTTGTGTCTGCTAAAGGCATTTAATTTTAAAGCCTCTTTAAAATAACATTGTAGTTGCTGGCTTTACACCTATTATTGCATTACATTGAAAGTATTTTAAGTTGTGTTGAGGGCGAGTCCTTTACTCCTGCTGATTGCAATGTCTTAAAGAACCTTTATTGGTGTACATGCACCTCTTCACTTTAGTCATGAAATTGTTGCATTCTAACAGTTTAGGGGAACAAGCAAAATATGTTGTACAGGCTTTAGCAGCCATAATAGAGGACGCTGGACTATAGGAACTTTCCATATTATACAAAGATAGAAATTATTCCAAGTTTTCTTTTTGAAGTGCATCTATTTGCTCAATACGCGTGCTTATTTATTCTTTGTTGCGGCCTTCTGTTTGCCATACAAGTGTGGTCCGATTTTATGCTTGTAATATACATTCCAGGGGGCGCCTTTTTAAGAGCTTCTGATTTTGCATTAACACACAGGCTGAATACTCATTTTTTTGAGGAGTCCATACGATCTGTTGATTCTTTAATGATCTTCTGCACCATGTCTGACATCTAACTGCCATGGTTCTCACAGCAGGTGAATTATCTATTACGCCACACTGCATAACCGCATGGAAATCTTCTGAATAAGCTGCCAATGAACCTCCCCCAACCGATCCATCTGTTGTGCATCCTCTTTAATCATTTCACATGATGAGAACATGTCTTATTGGGGTCATAGTCCTGCTTTAAATACGAAGGATCACGTGATGGACAGGGAAGGACAAAGGAAACGCCTAGCAACCACCACTGCGACAGCAAGGAGCCATTATTTTGCCTAGAGAGTCTGCCATGATAGTAACGTTATTTCATTCATAATCGCATAACATGCTTTGTATATCGTTCAAAATGACTGGCTGCGTACAGAAGAAAAGTCTTGTCATCATTAAATATTAGTCATTTCTATTGGTTGCTGTGAATGTAAAGTGTTTTAAGTTATTCACGAAGATTTAAAACCTTCAGGCGCAATCACTTTAACTATGGAGATTTTTATTGTTTTGTTTTTGTTAACAGCGATGTCTTTAAAGAAATTTGTTCTTTCTAGTCACAGACAATAGCCGGTTGTTGAACCATACAAAATCATAGCTTCATAGACTCAAAGACATATATCATAAAGATCTGCCAGTCACCAAAAGGACAAGTGCTGGAATTTACCAATCACGCCACCTCTGTGCAGTCTTATAAGTAATTCGCCATAATTCAAGGTAGGTCAACAACCAGAGATCCCAACGCATTTAAAAGATATAGTCTGTTTTACACACTATGCATCACAGTATGAAATCTAGGTTCAAGGTAGATAGCGATGTCAACATTGATTTATAGACTGCTGGCAAAGAAAACGGTGGAAGTAGACTTTAAATCTGGCAGATGCGAGTACTTCAAAAGCTCTTAAAAGGGCATTTATACTCTGACGTATGAGGTTAGACTCCCTGTTGGATTTAAAATTAAAATATCAGAGATGAGGCAGGTTTTACATTGACATCGAGCTTAGTCAGAAGATGTACGATCCTTGCATTTACGTTATGATAATAGAGATCTTTTACTGCTAAGCATTAGGTAAAAGTTACCTAGCATGGGGAAGGTACGAAGCAAGGTTGAGGTGAATGATCAAAGTTTTCTTTTGACTTCTATAAAGGGTCGTAAAGTATGATGACAATATTGTATATTACTTTATTTTTTTTATTTTGAAAAACAAGTATCCTTTATAAAAGTAGGTGTAGACTAACCTTTGTTATTTGAGTTAATTCCATGCCTTGGCAATTTTGTTAAAAGAATTTCATCAAGTCATTAACATTTCTTGTATATGCCTTTATCATGAACATTTGGCCTAACTATTGTTTATATTTAATAGGTACAAAAACGAAGGTACAAGCGAAGGTACAAACGAACAAAGGCGAAAAGATGCAAAGCAAAAGAGGAGGAGGATTCTTGTTTGAAAACACAATGTGTTTTTTTAACACTTTGATTTTTTTGATCAAATACAACTTCACGAAAGGAGGGAAATGTTTTTTTTGAAAACACAATGTGTTTTTTAACACTTTAAGTGTTTGATCAACACTTCACGAAATTGTTTTCCTTTTCGTTTTAGAACATTAGTTTTCAATTGGGGCTAAAACGAACAATTTCATTTTCATTGCAAAGGGCTTAAAACGAACCTTAGAACAAACCTACTAGATTTCGTTTTGGTTTAAAATTGAACAAGGCAAACTTCACATTTGATTTTGGTGCTTAAAATGAAGTCATCATTGCTTTGAGGCTAAAACGAACAAGTGCTTGATTGTGTTATTTTGTCTTTTGAGTGCGTATCCTCTCCCCTTGCGCTTCGTGCGATCTAGGGTGCAAGAGAAACACTCAAAACACATTTTATTGCTTTGAAACACTTCATTTTGGGGCTTAAAAATTGAACAATCTTGTGCGAGTGTGAGTAGGGGCATTTTCGCGTACATTCTCGTTCTTTGTGCCATCAAAGATCGATCGAGTTACGGATTGTGTCTTTGCTCGCTTTTGTTTATCTTAGAGGGCCTGCCTTGGGGAAAAAGTACTCACCCAAGCGACGACTCAACCGGTAACACTCTAAAGCCAAGAGTATTTCCAGCCGGGATATAAATGAGGATTTTGGTTAAACGCCATAATCACGCGGTTGGCTCCGACAAGATGGATCCGAAAGGGGACTCTTGCCACGTTGGGTCAACTCCTACGAACGGAAAGTCCTTACTAGAACCTATGTGTTAGAATTTGCCAAAATCCTTAATCTGTTTGTTGGTGCAAGAACGGTCGTTCTGAAGCCGCCCCACAATTTTACGGCTTTTAGTAGAGATGGAAAGCATGCCATGGGAGTTTCATGGGGTTGATGCTTGGCTGCCCCGGTAAAGAGTCGTGGAGAGGATGGGGGTCTAACCATCCAAAAAGTAGGCGGACTTGTCCAAGTGGGGACTCAACAAACATTGTCTATCACATCCATAGGGCTTGTAATTGTTCTTTGTTTGAAAACACAGTGGGTATTCGAAAACATTTTGCAAACAAACACTTAAACATGATCATGCAAATTTCAAACCCCTTTTGATAGAGCAAATACCTTTTGACAAATTTAAGTGTTGTTGCCTTCCCTTGGGATTATGTCCTTAGAGGTTTCTCATCACTTGAATTTATATCGTCATTTGCTCTAACTAGGGTTAACCTAGGAAATCCCTTTGCCTCAATTTCTTGGAATTCCCACACAACACTTTGTGGGAAGAAAAGGAATTTTGACATAGGACATCTTTAGTTTGAAACATAATCAAGAAAGTGTATTTGGTAAAAAGAAGTCATTAAAAGCAAAGATAAGCAATTGAGCCCCACACATGTCTTTTCAATGATTTCTCACAAGATCAAGATACAAAAACCCAAGAAAAGGAAACTTAGCCCAAAACAACATCAACAAAGACTCAAAAGGTTATATGATTTTAGAGAAAAGTTGTTGGCTAATTTCTATAGACATGCTTCAAGAGACAACCCCACTTTATATTCATTTTACTACACACAAAATCCAAGATTGTTTCAAGGGATTGGATACCTTGCTTAGGGCATAACACGTTCTTCAATACCTTGGTCTTGTTAAGCAAAAGTCTAAACTAGGGTCATTCTAAGATCAAAACAAACATTCATCCATCAAAAACATCATCAACCATAAAACATCTCACCAACATTTTGAGAAAATCTTGACACAACTATGCTAGGCTCCTTTGGTAGACATCAAAACCTTTCAAACATGAGACTTTGAATTCTTCAAACATCAAACATCAAACTTGTTCAACTCAAGTGTGTGAATGAATCCCTTTGCACATGCTTAGTTGAATTATCACTTTGTTCAAATTAATGATGGATAGATGCATCCTTCTCCCATCACTAATTTGGATTATCTTTTGGTTAGCTTGTGAGTAGACACATCCTATTCTCACTATCCTTTATGAGCATTAGTTATCTTTTTTAGATCATCATTCAAACATCTTGGGGATATCTCTTGCTCAAACATCAACATTCAAAAGATAGAATTCAAAGTCTAAACATCAAACAAACATCAATCAAAGCAAACCCAAAGTACCTAGCATCACATCAAGATTTTCAATACAAATTCAAAACTTCCATTCTCACCCATATATCCTACACCTTTCATCTTCACATCTTTGATCTTTTACACATCCTAGTTTGCTCTTTTATGGTTCAAACAAGATCACAACACAAGAGGAACATGGAGTTAAATCAAGAAACATCAACCACAAGTGATCTAAGCCAAAACATTCCAGAAATCCAAAACACACCACTTCCAGACCCCACTATCACTACACACGATCCACAAAAAGAGGTCTTGGTGGAAGACATCACACCAACAGAATTAAGTGAGGAAGAAGTTCTTGAGATGCTCAAACAACCAAAACTACAAAAGTTTCTTCGCGCAATGGCTAAAATAAATCCATCAATTCTCAACACTATTGAGGATGAGCTTCTTGTACCAAATGACCAAAACACCCTTCCGCAATCAACCACTTCCATTGCCACCATAGAACCTACTATCAATGAGGATGATACCCTCTTCAACACGCATCAAAACCCACTTTACAACCCACTTGGATTTATCGATACATCTGAGGTTCCTTACCATACCACCTCATCATTTTCCCTTGACACGCAAGTGTCTAGACCTTTGGTACAAGCAAGCTCATCCGAAATAGAGAGACCCTACGGATTTGTCTCTTCATTTGCACAAGAAAATTTTCCACCTTTCAAATCATTCACACCTCCCACCACGTCAACACCATATTTTGGTTTAGGGATCCCCCCTTTACCTAAATTTCCACCTTTCCCTAACATAAATCACCCCATCCAAATCAATTCATCCAACCAAGGGGGTACATCGCATCTTTCAAACACACCATCCACATCAAACCAACACATGATAGCTAATCAAAATATGGTCTCTCAAATACCCACTATTTCGCTCATCTCTACCATTCCTACCACTTCACCTAGTCCCACCATTCCTATCACTTCACCCATCCCAAATGCACCTATCACCACATTCACTCCAACCACTACATCCACTATACCTCAAACTTCCACTACCCCCATCATACCCCTTACATCGCAACCTCCCACCATCGCTCTAAACACATCTCAAACTTCCAACACAATTCCGATCCCACCACCACCACCACTGCGACCAAGCCAAGTAAGCCATTACAATGCTTCATTCAAAGCATACCAACAATTGCTCCAACAATATCAAACAATTCGGCAAGCGCCTATAGCCACGCACGCTTCTCAAGCTTCACAGCAAAATCAAGCTCAAACATCGCTGCAACAACAACAAGCACAACAAGCAGCAAAGCCCAAGCTTTGTTGCAACAACAACAACGAGCCGCACAAGCTCAAGCTGCTCAAGCTGCACAAGCTGCTGCACAAGCCGCACAAGCTGCACAAGCTGCACAAGGTACAAGCCGCACAAGCTGCTCAAGCTGCAAAATGCAGATGCCCAAGCACAGCGCAGTACTTTGCACAACAACAAGCAGCCCAACAACTCGCATATCAGAAAGCGTTAGAGCAATACCAAGAGCAACAAGAAGCAGCCCAACAAGCCCTAGCTGACCAACAACAAGCATTGTTGGACCAACAACATCAAGCACAACAACAAGCTCTATTAGCGCAACAACAACAAGATCAACAACAAGCGTTGTTGAAAGCATACATGGCACAACAAGCAAACATTCCACCCATTCAAACACCCACTCCACCCCCCCAGAACACCTTCATTCCACCTCCTGATCCACAATTGGATGTCACCGCACAAATAAAATTTCTGTCACAACAAGTGCTTGACCTTCAATCAGGAAAGACACCAAAACCACAAAAAAACCTATGCCCTTATCCATTTGATAGGAGCGTAGAAATGAAACCATTCCCAAAAGGGTTTGAGATCCCTAAATTTGACAAATATCGCGGAACGGGTAACCCTGAAGATCACATCAGGGAATTTCAAGTACATTGCATGGAGGTGGCTCACGACGAAACGTACTTGATGAGATTATTCCCAAGAAGCTTGGCTGGAAACGCTATTGATTGGTTTTCTCGACTTTCTGGAATCAAAAAATTCCAGGAAATCGTGGATGCCTTCATACATAATTATTCCTTCAACACTCCCATGGAGGTTAGCTTACAGGAATTATCATCTCTCAAACAAGGGAAAAATGAATCATTCGGTGCTTTCTTACAACGATGGCGATCCAAAGCTAATCAAAGCAAGTGGTCCATGCCTGAAGAACAACAAGTGGGAACTATCATTGCGAATCTTGATGGGCCCTTGGCCTTCCACCTCAAAATGCAAAACATCACCACTTACGACCAATTGATACCTAGGGCGCTCAATATCGAACAAGCCCTTGCCACGCAGGGAGAAACTTCATCATATCAAGAAGGCCGCTCATCATCCAATTATCATGACAAACCACGAACATGGGCAAAGAATCGTAATGTAACCAATGATGGTGTTGTTGACGCCAAAGTTGTCATTAGTGCCCCACGGAAGAACAATCCACCATCCCAACAACAACAACACCAAAATACCAATCAAAGCAATCGACAAGTCAATACTGTGGTCCAACCATCCCATAACCAAAACACAAACAACATTGATAATCAGGAGGACCACAGCGAAACAAGTTCTTCCCCAAACGAAAATACACACTCCTTGGGGAACCTGCTGAAGCAATCATGAAAAGATTGGTAGATGAAAAATTGATAACGGTCCCTACACATAATAATTATCAAGAACCATCGGTCAAGCCACCATGGTATAATGAGAATTATCTTTGTGACTTCCACAAACTCAAGGGACACACGACAAACAACTGCATGAGGCTCAAAAATCTAATTCAAGACCTCATAGATGACAAAATCATAGATGTGGAAGCACCATCAGGAAACAAAGATCTCAAGATTTACACGAATCCGATGCCGAATCATGGTAACAAAGGAAACAAAGATCAAGACAAAGGAAAAGGGGCTTATAAAAATGTCAACCACACATACGAGGGTGTTGTTGCTTGTTTAGACGAGTTTTGTGGAGTCATCACCATCAAAGGGGCCCAAGCCGATTGTGGAGTCACCACAAGAGGTGGAAAGGTTACCATTGCAGCACCATCCCAACCAAGCAGAAATTCCACATCCAATCCAAGGTCTAACCCTAGTGGCTATAATGTCTTGGATCAATTGAAAAGAACCCCTGCACATATCTCCATCATGGAGTTACTCAAAATCTCATCTGCACACAAAAAGATTCTAGAAGAAGCTTTGGCGTCATCTACTGTCCCCGCAGATCTAGATGCAGAACAATTCCAAGCTATGGTCGCAAATATCACCACACCTAACATTCTTACATTTTCTGAACAAGACTTCCCCACACAACCATCTCACAACCGTGCACTTCATCTGGAGGTGTACGTAAATAAAAAGAAAGTCAAGAGAGTCTTGGTGGATGGAGGTGCAGGCTTAAATATTTGCTCCTTAAAGCTTCTAAAGAATTTGAACATTTCAGAGGATTCAATTGACAAAGGAAAAGGCATCACAATAAGAGCATACGATGACCAGGAAAGGGTATCCCAAGGCACCATTCAGCTTCCTGTCCAGGTTGGACCCGCCATCATGCAAACCAACTGTCAGGTCTTGGACCTCGATTTACCATACAACATTCTCCTAGGGCGACCATGGATACATGCAATGCAAGCTGTAGCTTCAACCTTTCATCAATGTGTGAAATTCACACATGAAGGTCAAGAGGTTACTATCCATGGAGATCCTGAGCCATTTGCCTACTGCAAAAATCTAGAGGCAAAATACTACAAGATCCCGCAAGTACCCAAGAACGATGAAGGCCCATCAACACCTTACGTGGATCCCGCCACTCTCACTTCTGTGACAGAGACACCCTCCACCCCCGCCATCCCCGCCTTTTCTGATATCAAAGTTATAATACAAGATGATGGTTGTGGAAACTATTCAATGCCTAAGAATGCTTTTGTAGTAGGAGAGCTACCACAATCTCCTAGATCAAGAGGACGACCACAATCACAAGAAGCTTCAACATCTCAAGGCTCCTATGAACGAAACCCTACCTTCACAAGTGCAGGAGATCTTGGTCAGGAAACATTAGAGGGGGACCTATCTCATCTCCTTTATCGAGATGATATACCGGCAGTTGAATTGCCTATGGATGAACGAAACAAAGGTATGAAGCTGATGCTCTTGATGGGCTATAACCGGAACCAAGGGTTAGGCCAAGATAATAACGGGCGTGTAATACCCATTATACCTGAGAAGAAAATAAAAAATCTTGGCATTGGTCATCCTACTCCTAAGGTAACTGTACTTGGTCGAGGTGCCCAGGATAGACGGAACCGAACGCCTCCTCAGGAATCTGTAGCTACTCCAAAATCCTCCATGACTTTAGGAATGCCCACTGATTTAACTGAGTCACCAGAAATAGGATTACCTTTGTTGTTTGAGGATACTAATGTCCTTATGATTAGCACCTTGTCTTATGAGTCTGAAAACCAAAGCAATGAAATCCGATTAGTCTATCCCCAACTGATTGATTACGACCAACGAGGACCACCAATTCTTGACATGTTTGAAAACGATAAGGCGCTCTCGGAATTCATGGGACTTAGGGATGACATTCCATGTGGGGATCATAAGGCAGGTTTTATCATAGAGCTGGATACACATGCATACTATGGAGAAACGATTGAATCCCTCAGTCGCAAAAATAAAAAATTGAGAATAATCTCCAAGTCCTTGAGTGAAAACCACCTTGTGGCACTCTCCGACTCTAAAAAAGTAAAAAGAAAGGATGCATCCAATGGTGAAAACCTCTCTGAGGCGCCTGAGGATGGGGGATTCAATCTTCCTCTTACAGCTATACACCAAGAAAAGTCAGCTATGCTAGCAGAAAAGTGCAACCCCATCAATCTGGGAACACAAGAAACTCCTCATATTACATTCTACGCTGAGTCATTATTATGCAAAGAACAAGAGGAGTTGGCTACCTTCTTAAAGGAAAGGAAGATAAATTTTGCGTGGACCTATGCTGATATGCCAGGATTGGATCCAGAGGTAGTGGTTCATCACTTGGCAGTCTATCCTAAAGCTAAACCTGTGAGACAGAAGCTTCGCAAAATGCATCCTCAAATTGCTTTGTTAGTCAAAATGGAGCTCAAAAAGCTATTAGATGTGGGATTCATTCGACCAATTGATTATCCAGAATGGGTATCGAACTTGGTACCCGTATCAAAGCCTGACGGAGCCATAAGAATCTGTACGGATTTCAGAGATTTGAACAAAGCATGTCCCAAGGATGATTTCCCGCTCCCCAACATCGACATGATAGTAGACATGACAGCAGGGCATGAGATGCTATCACTTATGGACGGATTTTCAGGATACAACCAGATTATGATAGCAAAAGAAGATCAACACAAGACGGCTTTCACTTGCCCATGGGGAACATACTGCTGGAACGTAATGCCATTCGGCTTAAAGAACGCCGGGGCCACATACCAAAGGGCCATGACACTAATATTCCATGACATGATCCACAAAACAGTTGAGGACTATGTTGATGACATCCTAGGAAAATCCAAAAAGAAGGAGGATCATATATCGGTCTTGAGTGCTATCTTTGACAGACTAGAAGAATACAAGGTTCGTTTGAATCCCAAGAAGTGTGTCTTTGGCGTACAATCAGGAAAGTTGTTGGGTTACATAGTGTCAATGAGAGGCATTGAGATTGATCCGGCAAAGGTGAAAGCAATACTTGAAATGGAAGCTCCTAGGACATTGAAACAACTGAGAGGTCTCCAAGGCAGGCTTCAGTCAATTCGCAGGTTCATAGCACAATTAGCAGACAAACAAATCCCTTACTCTCACCTACTCCACAAGGGGGTAACGTACAAATGGGATGACAAATGTGAACAAGCCTTCAACAAAATCAAGGAATATCTGTTAACACCTCCAGTACTAAGGCCTCCAATTCAGAACAAACCATTGATCCTTTATATCTCAGCAACTGCAGCAGCCCTTGGTGCTCTCCTAGCACAACATGATGAAAATGGAATAGAAAGAGCCATCTACTACATCAGCCGTACAATGGTGGGCCATGAGTTAAACTATACATTCATTGAAAAAGCTTGCCTAGCAGTGGTGTTTGCATCCCAAAAATTCAGACACTACATGTTGGCACACAAGATCAAACTCATAGCTAAAATTGATCCCTTAAAGTATCTTCTTTCAAAGGCAATGCTTACAGGAAGAATGGCTAAGTGGGTAATGATATTATCAGAATATGACATTGAGTATGTGGAGCGCAAGGCAATCAAGGGACAGGTCATTGCAGACCAACTGGCAGATGCACCTATCTATGCGGAGAGCCCACTTGTTTCAGAATTTCCAGATGAATCCATTTTCAACATTGACATAGCTACTCATTGGAAACTATACTTTGATGGCTCCTACACACAACATGGGTCCGGAGCTGGTATCTTCTTCATCACTCCACAAGGGGATTGTATACCAAGATCATACAAACTAGCATTCCCTTGTACCAACAACATTGCAGAATACGAGGCTTTAACTATAGGTCTCAGGATAGCAGTACAGTGGAACATTATGGCATTGAAGGTATATGGAGATTCACAGCTTATCATAAATCAAGTGAACAATGAGTACCAAACAAAGGATGATAAGCTAACTCCATACAAAAGGCTGGTGGAAAATCTCAAGGAATATTTTGTTGACATCACATTTGAGCAAGTACCAAGAACCAACAACAGAGCAGCAGACGCAATGGCAACTATTGGATCACTCTTAGAGATCCCTCAAAATGTTCCGAAATACGACTTCTTGGTAGAGCAGCTTCTCGTACCAGCATTCAAGGTACCAGAGTCAGAATTTGTGGGTGAAATCGTTGGTCCAAATGATCAGTGGTACCAAGACATTTACACATACCTTAGGATAGGTATCATTCCCGCCGATTTGCGTTCAAGCCTTAGACGAACCTTTATCAAGAAAGCATCTCGTTTTGTCATTTTAGGAGAAACCCTTTATCGTAGAAGCATAGAAGGAACCTTACTAAGATGTCTTAACCCTGAGGAGGCTTCGGCTGCCCTAACTGAGGTGCACAACGGCATCTGTGGTTCTCATTCGAGTGGCATGACCCTATCTAAGAAATTGTTGAGGAGTGGGTATTACTGGCCTACCATGGACAGAGAGGCACATGAATATGTCAAGAAGTGTCTACAGTGTCAGCAACACGGGGACCTCATCCATGCTCCAGCTCAAGAGCTTCATCCAATCATCACACCATGGCCCTTTTCACAGTGGGGACTCGATCTCATTGGGAAAATCACACCCACCTCATCCAACGGCCACAAATTCATTATAACGCAACTGAGTACTTCACCAAGTGGGTTGAAGCCATACCTATGACCTACATAACAGGAAAGCAGATCTCAAAGTTCATCCTGAACTATCTCATATGCCGCTATGGTGTTCCACAGCTATTATCTCGAGATAATGGGACACCATTCAAAAATCTCAGTGACCTATGTGATAAATTCAAAATCCAACATGGCTTTTCCACCCCATACTATCCCCAAGGCAATGGCCAAGCAGAAGCTACAAATAAAACCATCCTCAAATCCTTAAGAAAACAGTCAATGACGCAGGTCGTGACTGGCATTTGCAGCTTAATCCTGCCCTTTGGGCTTACCGAACCAGCATCCGCACACCCACTGGTGCCACACCATTTTCCTTGGTCTACGGATCAGAGGCCATCTTGCCCATTGAGATCGAGTTACCATCCCTCAGAGTATCATTGCAAAACCTCATCACAGACGAGGAGTATAGAGTTTCAAGACTGAACGAGCTGGAACTGTTGGATGAGCGACGTCTGGACGCTTTAAATCATTTGCAAGTGTATCAGAATAGACTGAAAAGGAGCTACAACAAGAAAATCAGAAGCAGAACTTTCCAAGTTGGAGAATTAGTCTTAAAAGAAAATCAGAAGAATGTCCCAAATCCCAACAGCAAAGGAAAGTTCGAACCCAATTGGTTAGGGCCTTTCATCGTCATAGAAAGAGAATATTCATGGAATATTTCACTAATTTCAGTGGTACATATGCGTACAAGGTCCCCTTTAAGCCCCCATTGTGCCCTAAAGGAGCATTTTTTCTTTTGGCCATAACTTCGGTGTACGATATCATAATTGGGTGAACAAGATATCATCAAAAAGCGAGTTCTATGCAATTTCTAATAGTGTGGGTCTCATCACCATTTTGTGTTGCCGATGCATTCTACAATCTATCAAAGTTATAAGTTTTGTTTTCACTCTTGAGCTCATAAATTTTGACCATTTTCAAAATTGGTATGAGTTGGATTTTGGATTGCTTTGACTTATGGTGACTATAACAAAAGGATAACACTAGGATGGACTTGAAAGATGAATTTGATGGAACATGTGGATGGATAACTTGGATGATTATGATGACCCCAAGGATTGGAATAGATGATTATGTGGACTATGTGGACTTGATAATATTTGATTAAAGTTTAGGTGACACAGTTGGATCTTAGAATTACCTGATTATGATTGGATTTTGGAATCTACATATCGGTGTAGGATTTTCGAGGATTCAATAAGGGGCCTTAAGATATTTAAAGGTCCCAAAGGTTGGACTAGGTTGATGATTTTTTAGTAAGAGATCCAAAACTTTTTAACTTTCAACTATGGCCAATGATTGATTTGGATTGATGATGGGTGGGGACTATAAGGATAATGTGGATAAAAGATTATGATTATATGATGATGGTGGATGAAATATGATAATGATGGAATGATTCAAGGATATCTAAATGTTTCCAAATATGTTGGCTATGACTTTAAGGATGACTAGGGTTATGATCAAGTGGATAATGAGTGACAAAATGATGTGTACCTTGTACTCAAAGGTATCTTGTGGATGGTTGGATGATGAGACAAGTCAAAAGTGGGATAATGTATGAAGGACGAAGGTATGGTCCAAATAGATAAATGTGAAGTGGATAAGGTATTGGTGTGATGTGGGGTATGTTGGACAATGATTTTAGTGATGACTAAGGATAAATAGGTTTTGCACTAAATTGCGGTTATCCTAGGTTTGGCTTCAATATTTATGTTTCATGGATACCAATGGGTAAAGTATTTTCAAACAAGAAAAAGGAATTGAAATTGGACTTGACTTAAACTTGGTTATAAAGGTTTACAAACAAGCACTTGGTATATACAACACTCAAATAAGAAGACACAATAACAAGCCTATATTTATTCAATAAAGGGTACGTTAACTTAATGTGATCCCACACAATAAAATACCTTCAAGTGAGAGGATAACTAGGGTATGTAAAGGTCATGTACTATATCTACACCCCTTATCATGAAAGGAAAAGTCCCAATCAAGGAATAGTTGTTATCTCAACACAAGAAGGTACATGGTGAGTACCTTCAGGCATGATATTGTACCTTGCACCATGATTAAGCAACGGTCAAAAGTTCTTAAACTAGGCTATACAAGGCTTATCTAGGGATTTCCTCTAAATTCCACAAGGGTACATGAAGCCTAATCTTTGGATTTGAAATTGCAATAAATTCAAATAGTCAATAGAAGAGGGTAGCCCACCCTTCTCCTTCACATCCCCAAGGTATATAGTTCTTGGGGGCTTAGCCTAAATGGAAAAAAGGAAACTTCCAAGAGGTGTGTCTTTCGATTCACCCCCCACTATTTATACTCCATCAGAACACTGGAGTTGAGGACATCCCTTGAGGTGATGAAATCCACAAGCAAGCCCCCTAAAAAATAAAAAAAATACACACCAACCACTATCAATCATGAAGAAATGTGGAGCAAAACATTGAACACCACTCTATCACAATGAACTCTCTTTTATTCAAATTTTCTCAAAATAACTTAGAAACCAAGTGAACTGACTTCATCAAAAACATTACTAACATATTTACAACACATCTGCAACACTTTCCAACTACAACAATCTCCCTAAAGAAAATTCAGGCCAACAACCTTTGCAACTACACTGAAGTAGCACATCAATGACAACACCAGCATGTGTTGACATCAATACCAATAGAATTCCAACACTCTAATTATACAATGGTTTGGAATCAATAACACCTAAGAAACTCAAAAACAACTCAATCTTCCAACATCTCCAAACTTCCAACAATCTCCCCCTTTGTCATTGATGGAAACACATGCTTTCTTAAAAAACATCATTAACAAGAGCAACCAACATCAATACTACAATAAATAGTACTCCCCCTGACTATGACATCTCTTTAGTCTTCATCCTCTCTCTACATAGAATTTTTCTCTTGCAACACTAGCAACATGTGTATTCTTAGATCACTCTCCTCCTTTGCTCCTCATACAATACTCTCCCCCATATACATGTTTTTCAACATGTAATTCTTTCTCCCCGATGGATTTTCAACCACTTTAACTCTCTCCCCATTTGACATCAATGAAAAAGGGTCATCATTATTTACTCTCCCCCTAGAACCATCAAACAACTCTTTTTCTTTCCTCTACACTTACTTTTCTGCACACTCCCCTTTAGGGGCACACAATATGCTTCATCTGACTGCACCATCCAAAACCCACTACTACCTACTCCTCCTGAGAGGTAGCCTTTAGCATTAGTCCAAGACCAAGAATGTATCTTGAAATGCTTCCCAAATAAATGCACACACTTATGCATCTAGTTGAAAGGAGGGGAAATAACCCCTAACTTCTCTCAGAGATACTCAAAAGTATCTTTTTGATGCAAGAGCATCCTTGGTTCTTGGAAATCTTGCATCAACCAAAAATATTTTCTTTCAATTTTTTTCCTTGTTCAATTCAATTTGGTGGATTCATCATGTTTTCTCACTAGACCCTGTGGATCTATGTTTACATTGTGGATATGTTCATTTTCCTTATTCCAAGATTTGAGCGTGATTGGATCTTTTTCTAGAAAGTTATATCTTCCGTATTTTGTGGTAGTTTCTTGAACCAGCACTGGAATAATTTTCAAGTCTAACGGCTAGTTTGATCACTCAAGGATCTTTTCTATAACTTGTGGATCCTTACAATGTGTTTCAAATTGTTCCATGGAGTGTCCCCGACCTAACTTTTAGTTCCACACTTCATCCTATGCACCTATTGGGGAGAAATTCAAATTTGAGGCCAACATATTTCATGCACACATTACATTTTCTTTCATTGGAGATTGTGACGATCTTTGGCCGACGCAGAAGATTCTAGATCTGCGGAAATGATATAAAGCTTGTAATGGATTATTAGAATAGGGGGAAGTTGATTAAGTAGATTAATGTGGATTTGATATGTAATATTTTCACTCGTGTTAAGGAGAATTTAGGAATATTCTATTTGAGAATGTTGTATAAGTCATGTGAGCTAGATCTGTAAGCCTGGATGTTGTCATTCAATTGTAATTGAGATTTCTGCTAATGAGAATGTTTGAATCTGCATTTTCCTCCATATTTCGTGTTGCTTCTGTTGTGTAACTCTTGTTGCACAGTCTAGATTTTTCTCTTTGAGGACCCTCCTACCATGGCTGCACCAAATTGGTATCAAAGCAAGATTCATTCCATGAGAGATCACCAGAATTCACAGAGTACTGTTAAAGATTTGTTGTGGGGTGGCGGATTGAGGATCCGACCTGCATCTGCAGGAACTTGTGTAAAGATGGTGGGAAGAAGAAATGGTAGAGGAAATGGAGCATGTGGAAATGCAAACCCATCTATGATGGATGTAATGCCCCGCCAAGGAATCCATTAAAACAAAGCATAAAGTAACAAATTAACCGAATAACTTTATTTTTTTAAAATTCATTCGATTACACAAACATTCTTAGGATTCCAAGACGACGTTACTTAAACATTTACAAATAAGAACTTCACATCATAATATCGAGGTCATAAAAATTAAAGATATATCATATTCATGAAGGATACAATTTCATAAACTTTATTAAGTCAAGTTACATAACCAGATTACATCAAGTGAGATTATAATAAATCTTGAATTAGCATAATATCCTTAAAAAATTTCTCTCTTGGACATCAAGAGAACATACAATAAAGATGAAGAACATGTCATGTTTGTCATCCTCGTTCATAAGTATGCTCAGTGCCCAACATCACAAACAACGTAGAATCAAGAACCTGTCCCACGAACAATGTTATCCAAGTATAGCAACATCTGTAAAAGGACCCAATGGAGGAAATAGCATGGTTTCCTCCCAACCACGTGGAACCCAAAGGTCCACTCCCTCTGTGCTAGGAGATAATTTCAGGTCCAAAAGAGTAACAAACAAGAAGACAAAATAATACATGTACTTGGCTTACATTCACATAACGACATAATGACTTCAAAACCATAACAAAAAAACACCCAGAGGCAAAAACATAACTAAAGGTAACTCTACACAAGAGACCACAATCATGCAATAGGAAAAGAGTGTCATCACATAGTTTGGGATAGGTTACCCTGGTGAATCTTCCTAGACTACCGACCCTCTTCAAGAGTTCCCCTAGCAATCTTTACCAATTCCCAGCCCCTATACAAACTAATGTGGAGTCATTTCATCATTCAAGAAGACAAGATAGGCGACTAAGCCATTCCAGGCCTTCTCAACCTTACCTCAATCTAAACAAGCATTAAGGTGATAGGCGAGGAACATAATTATTTGAATTAATGTTAAATACTACCCAACCCCTAGTGCATTAGTAAGGTTTCCACTCGATTACAAAACCCACGATAGGTTACCCTAGCAACCGCTTAGGGTTCCAACCCCTATCGCAAGCCACTCTTCCTAAAGACATGACACAACATCAAAATACCAAGGAAAGCCAACATGCATATGAAACAAAACCATAATATAATATATCTCATTCGTGTCCCAATCATTGAATAATTCAAACACCTCTAAGGTGACAAATAACTCTTGCATGGCTAAGTCCCAAAATAGATCACGATATTAAAAAACATCAATAAACAAACCTTAAAAGCTCATAATTCAAATCAACCCTCTAGCCTCTAGAAGTAAAAGAACTCCATATTACATCCAAAATAACTTTTACAATTTAAAAGCCATATTTATTTAAACAAATATAATACAAACAACCCATAAATACAATTCCAAAACCAACAAGCATAAACACTCAAATTTAACATAGACATATGTGTAAATTTACAACCACCTATCATTTCTATAGAAATCATAATAAAACACCCATATATTCAGTCCACGTACATAAATACATATGCATCAAATAAATATAACAGATTTTCCATTGACTACTCTTCTTTGAATCTGTTGTTAACAAGTTAACAAAATAAGGGACACAGAACTTAGTTTACGCTAGAGTTAAATTAAATCTCAACAAGGATAAGACTTCAGATCTCCCAGTTTAAAGTGCACTCCAATGTCCAATTAAGGCATACTATTCAAGAAAAATTAATAAAAAGATACTCAAAAGGTTGCATGCAAGTTGAGCGCAGCTTATGACAAGGAGAAAACGCAGTAAACAAGTAGTTCAAAGAAAGTAAAAGATAATATTCTAACTGTGTACGCGCTATGCAAGGATAATAACCCTCAAGATATCTAGATATTATTGCTTCTCTAAAAGAGACTCCTAAAAGGACTGCATTTAAATAAAAGTTTATGTGCATGCATTGATTAATAACTATTCTATAGGTCTACGGCTGTCATAAAAGCCAAAAACAATAGCATCCAAAGTTTTGACCTTAATGAAATATATATAGAAAATTTCAAATAGATTTCAGAGGCTAAGGAGGTGTAATACATACATCTCACTTAGTAAACCATAATAAATCAAAAAAGACTTCTTAACACATTTAAATAAATGCTCTCAAATGGCAGCCCAATGAGTTTTTAGCGTTGTACCAATCTGTAACAAAGGGAAATTAAAGAAAACAACACCGGCTTAATCAAAAATAGTTTGTCAGGTAAAGGATAAAAAATACATTAAGTATTTATATATGTTAATGGTTTCTTTAAACCCGCACAACATGTATGCAGATGGGCGATCTGGTCAAACTCACGCATAACAATATCCTCAGCATTTTTCAAGAAAATAAAGACTCTCAAGAAAACTTGCAGCAAACAAGGAAAGAAGTGTGCCAAGAATGGAAGGATAGAGAATGCACATAGTTTAGGAATTAAACAACCAATTACCAGCAATAGAATTCGGCGGCAATAACAGATATATATTTACAAGCACCATGCATGGGTATCTCCAAAAATGAACAGATATTACCAAGATAAGAGCTAAGTAGAAATCTAACAAATAAAATAATGTTCACTAGGTTTCAAATATATTTACAAGTCAATTAAACCCCTAAAACAATTTAAAGATCAAAAATTAGGGGCGACATAAGGTCAAATACTGCAATACTCATAGAATTTTCAAGATAGAAAATAAAGAAACTATAGAAGATTTTCAGAGAATTCTAATTATATGTTTCTGCATTTCAAGATATCAATAGAATTTTTAAACCAATAGATACTCTTTATTTGAAATTATGTTTGTTCATATAAACTAAAATACATATAGTAAATTTCATATTGTAATTTTATATTTCCCTAATTCCTTTATCATTGTTTTGCTTGTTTTTTATAATTTTGTAAACTCTTCCTACTGTTTCACTAAAGTCAGTCCACTCATACTAATCATTCCACAAATGTTTATCGCTTTTCCAGAGCATAAAAATTTTAAACAATTTTTCTAAAAACTAACAAATAAGAATATGCTTAACAAGGAATAAAAGCCTGGCTTATAATCTCGAATCCACGAAGATTAAAGCCTACTGGAAGTCGTAATTGTTTAAATCTTCCGTAAAAAACATAATTCCTTCAAAACCATCACCGCAAAACTTTGTAACTAAACAAAGAGAAGAAGCTATTCTTCTAAAACCTGCTAGAAATTCTTCCGTAAATTTTTTGTGAATGAAATTGCACACACAAAAGATTTTTATGCATTTTTAATTAACTCAAATTCATAAGGCTTAACTGATTGTCAATCATGCATTCAAAATTGATCAATCAGTTCTAACTTAACCATTTTACTCAAGATCACATTTTCAACTCCAAATCCCAAATTCTATAACATGTTGAAAACAACCTCTTTTAAAATATCTACTTTTCACATAAATCTTGTTTGCACAATTAATTCAACAATTGCATTTAATTAAATACGTTTTCACAAAATTAACATTCACTTTTTAAATAAATAACTTGTTTAATTTAATTTAATAAATCAAACCATAACTTAAACATTTTAATCTAATATTTAAACAAAATTTACATTAAATCCAATATGTTAATTAAATAACCATTTAACTAAAATAATTAATTCCCAAACAATACAATGCAAACAAGATTGACACAATAGGACCAAACGACAAAACAACAACGAATGACAAACAAATACTCGTTCAATGAAGAATGATGGCTAATGACATATCTGACACTATCTCTAAAACCACATATTTTCCATTGGGTTAGGGAACACTCAAACCCAACAAGTAGGTGGAGCTGATACATGGTACCTTTAACTACATAAAACAACACTGTTAAACATATCATCATATATCGGCAAACACACCATGAAGAAGAGTCGCAGCATAGCAGGGTACTCACAAGTGAGTAGTGCTACACTGTCTTCTTCACCAAGACTAACAAGCATCATTATATCATAAACAACCATTTCATCATGATAACCTCAATAGAAACTCAGTAACAACATGAACTATAACACACATGTGTCTATCATGATGTCATCATATGAACATAATCAGATGATCACGATGTCATGTGTATCATCAACACAATATAAAATCAACATAATGTCGGGGTCATAACTGAAAATAAATAGCATAGTATCAAAAGAAACTAAAGAAACTATCAACTAAACAAAAACAAACTAAAACTAAGTGTCAAAACTAGAGAGACACTACATCCTCCCCCCCAGGATAAGGCTTACTCCTAGAAGCCTGCAAACAAATAAGGATAAAGCTCTCTCATACATGTTGCATCCTCCCAAGTAGTTGATGCCTCATCACTAGGATCCCATTGGACCCTCACCTGATCAACATCTCAACCCCTGAGGGCAAGGCTCCTACATTGAAGAATTCCCATGGGCTCCAAGGCCAGCTGCCCGTCCTCTACCTGTAATGGATTCAAATAGAGAACATGTGAAATGTCAAGATGATAAGGCCTAAGAACAGATACATGGAAAACATCATGAATGCATGACAAACTAGGTGGTAAAGCAAGTCGATGCGCTACAGTACCAATCCTCTCCAGAATCTCAAATGGTCCAACAAATCAAGGCACAATCTTAGAGCCTTTTTCCATAATGGATTGGACTCTTTCATAGTCACACTTGAAGAAATACCCTATCAACAACTAAAAACGAATGATCCAATCTATGTGCATCAGCATACTTCTTATGTATGTCATGTGCTACTACCAAATGTTCGCTGATGCGATCAACTTGTTGTTCCATATCTCAAATCATCTTAGGTCCAAGTAGAACTCTATCCTCAAGTTGATCCCAACTTAATGGAGTATGACAAGGACATCCGTACAATGCCTGAAAATGAGGCATACCTATGGAACTTTGATACCCATTATTGTAGGTGAATTCCACTAAATACAGATAATCTTCCCAATGTGATTGTTGGTCCATCATATACATTATGAGCATATCCTCAAGAATCTAATTGACCCTCTTTTTCTAACCATCGGTCTCAGGATGATAAGCAGAACTGAAGTTCAATTGAGTACCTAGGGCATGTTGCAATGACATCCATAATGCTGATGTAAACACAGGATCTCTATCTAAAATAATTCTATAAGGAATTTTGTGTAATCGTACAATATCCTCCATGAATATCCTGGCCACAGAAGAAGCATTATAGGAAGATCGGACTGGAGAAAAATGTGCTACCTTAGTCAACCTATCAATAGTAACCATAATAGCATCATGTCAGCACGATGACATAGGTAATCCAACAATGAAGTCCATCGATATAATATCCCACTTCCATTTAGGAATGAGATGTGGTTGCAATAGTCCAGCGGGATGTTGGTGCTTAGCCTTAACTCTCTGGCACTCAAGACATCTCGAAACAAAATCAATGATATCATGCTTCATACCGGACCAAAATTACAACTATTGAAGATCCACATGCATCTTCTTAACACCAGGATGAGCTAAGGAAGGTGATTGATGTGACTCTGTCAAAATCAGAGTGTGAAGAACTTATGTATGTGGTACATAGATAAGACCCAAATGTTGCAACAAACCATCTAACTCAAGAGTATATTCTATGACCTACCCTCCAAGGGTCTACCTGATCCAATCTTTGTCTTCACCTCCCGATACACTCTATTTGTAGGAAGTGCTGCTAAAATTTGGCTCCTCAAATCTACTCCAAGTGTCATAGCAAAAAGCTCATGTCTTTGTTGACTGAGAGCATCAGCAACTACATTCTCTTTCCCTTGAACATATTTCACTTCAAATTCATACTCACATAAGAACTCCATCCACTGTCTCTTCCTAGCATTCAAATTAGGTTGTGTGAAAATGTACTGCAGGCTATGGTGATCACTATGAAGTTCAAAACGATGCCCCAACAAAAAATGCCTCCACTGAACTAGAGCATGAACAACTGCAGCAAGCTCCAAATCATGAGTAGGATAGTTCATTTCATGATCCTTTAGTTTGTAATATTCATAAGCGATCACTCGACCATCCTGCATCAGCATAGTTCCTAATCCCTCCAAAGACGCATCAATGCAAACAACAAAGTCTTTAGTAGGGTCAAGAATGACTAAGATAAGTGCACTAGTTAGCTTTTCCTTGAGTATCTAAAAATCCAATGGACACTGATCTATCCAGATAAATTTCTTCCCTTTCCTCTGAAGAGAAGTAATAGGATGAGTAATCCTAGAGAACCCCTGAACAAACTGTCTATAATACCCTACAAGACCCATAAAACTATGAACCTTAGCTACATTGGTAGGCATAGGCCAGTCAATGAAGGCTTGGATCTTTGAAGGATCCACTACAATACCCCTTCCAAAAATCACATGACCAAGGTATTTCACCTCAATCTAGAAGAATTCACACTTCTTCAAATTTTTGAACTGATTCTCTCTCAAACACTACAATACATGTCTCAAATGCTCTTTGTGCTCCTTCATATTTCTCGAATAGATCATAATATCATCAAGAAACATGAGAACAAAATGATCAAGGTATGTGCAAAAGATACCATTCATCAAACTCATGAAAACGGATGGTGCATTCGTTAACCCAAATGGTACTACTATGAAATCGTAGTGCTCGTAACGAGTTTGAAATGTCATTTTATGAATGTTCGCTTCTGCAATTTGCAACTGATGGTAACCTAATTTTAGATCAATCTTAGAGAACACATTATCTCCCTTGATTTGATCAAATAAATCATCAATTCTGGGTAAGGGATATCAATTCTTTATCATCACTTTGTTTAATTAACGATAATTGATGCACAATCTAAGAGATCTGTCTATCCTCTTCATGAAGATGATAGGTGCTCCCCAAGGGGAAACACTCAGATGAATAAAACCCTTAGCCAAAAGTTCCTCCAACTAGATATGAAGCTCTTCTAGTTCCTGTGTGGTCATTTTGTATGGGGCTCAAGATATAGGCTCTGCTCCAAGAACTAGGTCAATTTTGAAATCAATTTCACATTTCGGTGGCAAACTAGGAATATCATTGGGAAAAATATCTGCAAATTTCCCAAGAATAGGGTGATCATCAAGAGATATCTCTCGACTCTCCCCTAAATCCAAGTCATTAACTATTGCTGCAAACAACTAACAACCTTGACATAGGTATCTTTTCAGTTGCATAGCTAATATTATCTGCAAAGAGATAGGTCTTTGTACACCAATTATTTCAGCCTCCACACCAAAATCATCTATAGAATGTATTGTCTTGTATCGACAATCAATCACAACATGATGAGATTCTAACCATTCCATTCCCAAAACAATTTCGTATGAACCAAGAGGTGTGACATGAAGATCTACTAAGGTAGATTGCAGTCTAATCCTTAGTCTACATTTGTGAACAAGGGATTCTACTGCTACCTTTACCCAGAGGAAAATTCTACCTACCACCTATCACCTTGCTTTACTACCACAAGTCCACATCACTCAACAATAATAGGTGAAATAAATGAATCAATAGCTCCAGAATCAAAAAGAATCATAACATTAGTACCCTGTAACTAACTTGAAGACTCAACCACAGTATTTTGATGATATGCCTAGCAGTTATTTACCGTAGCAAAGACTATATGTGAATGGCCTACATCTCCAACTGTCGGCTATGAAGTTATCGTTCATTGTCCAAATCCTAATGTACCTCTCATAGGGCACTACCTAGCAATGTGACCCTGCTAATCATATGAAAAGCAACTAGTACCTCTGCCAAATCTTCTTCCACCCGAAGGTGCATTGGATTGCTGAAAACTACCTCTGCTAACTGTAGACTGTGCACTCTGAGCTTGTTGATCCTGATGATTATGCTTATTGTGCCACCAGTTACGGTTCTTCCCAGAATGTGAACTATTTCCTTGTTGAACTTGTGAATTCTTATTCTTCGGTGGATTATGATGTTGTTGCTATTGTCCACCCTTAGCTGGTGTCTATTGGTTATGAGAGGAACCTCCTATCTAAATTTGACTACCTCGCAGACCAAAACCTATAATAGTTGCACTACCTATTTGAACTCCTGTGTGTCCACCCAAAGCCATAGTTAGAGTTTCCTCCACAATACGTTCCTTCTCCACGGCTACCTCCATAGTCTTCGGCTCAAAGACTCTGACTCCACTAATACGGGCATTTAAGCCCCTGATGAAATGTTGTACCAACATCACCTCATCATCCACAATCCTAGCATATTGTTTGAGCTCATAGAACCTGTGCTCATATTACTCAACAGACATAGCCATCTAACACATATCATGAAACTCATCTGCACGTCATTGTCTCCATGCTCTGACAGAAAACATGCTCTGAATCTCTCCAAAAACATGTCCCATGATACAGAACCAATCTCCAAATGGAGCTTATGCTCCTCCAATCACCACCATGTAGAGTAAAAACCTCTAAGATGCATAATGGCACATCTAGCTCTAGTGTTGCTACCATAAGGATGCATAGCAAAACACTGTCTCAAGTCTATCAGCCAAGTTTCCACTTCAAGACCACCACTAGTACCATCAAATGTAGGAGGGTGTGCCCTCAAAAAGTCTCCCATATGCCCAACAACAATGGCATCCTGCTCCACAGTATCAACAACTCTCCTAGGTGATCTTTCTCATTCTTTAGCCACTTCCTGTTCAACTTCATGTCTAGGTCCAAGTCGGGAAATGACCTCTTCCAGTAAGGGATGCAACTGTGCTCCCTCTATCTTTGTTTGTATCAAAATTTGTTCCCCACTTGCCTGATCCAATTGAGGACCCAATTGTTCTGCATGTTCACTCTCATGAGAGCTCTGAGGGGGAGTGTCCTGGTAGTTAGCCCCATGGCCACCACCTCGGCCTCGACCACGATGTCTAGGAATGATCCTACACAAAATCAAGGCAAGTCTCAATTACTAGACAAATAAAACAAAAAGGAAAAAACATCTACAAATTCTAACATCTAGGACAACCTAATAGGCTCACAAATATCCAAAGTACCTAGTGTTAGAACCTTGTGCTCCGGTACCAATCTATAACACCCTACCAGGGAATCCATTAAAATGAAGCATAAAGTAACAAATTAATCGAATAATTTTTTTTTTCAAACTCATTTGATTACACAAATGTTCATAGGATTCCAAGACAACGTTACTTAAACATTTACAAATAAGAACTTCACATCATAATATCAAGGTCATAAAACATAAAGATATATCATATTCATGAAGGATCCAATTTCATAAACTTTATTAAGTCAAGTTACATAACTAGATTACATCAAGTGAGATTATAATAAATCTCGAATCAACATAATATCATTACAAAAGTTCTCTCTTGGACATCAAGAGAACATACAATAAAGATGAACATGTCAGGTTTGTCAGCCTCGTTCATGAGTATGGTCAGTGTCCAACATCACGAACAATGTAGAATTAGGAACCTGTCCCACAAACAATGTTATCCAAGTATAGCAACATTTGTAAAAGAACCCAATGGAGGAAATAGAACGATTTCCTCCCAACCACGTGGAACCTGAAGGTCCACTCCCTCTATGCTAGGAGATAATGTCAGGTTCAAAAGAGTAACAAACAAGAAGACAGAACAATACATTTACTTGGCTTACATTCACATAATGACATAACGACTTCAAAACCACAACAAACAAACTCCCAGATGCAAAAACATAACTAAAGGTAACTCTACACAAGAGACCACAATCATGTAATAAGAAAAGAGTGTCATCACACAGGTTGGGATAGGTTACCCTGGTGAATCTTCCTAGACTACTGGACCTTTTCAAGAGTTACCTCTGCAGTCTCTACCGATTTCTGGCCCCTATACAAACTAATGTAGAGTTGTTCCATTTTTCAAGAAGACAAGATAGGCGACTAAGCCATTCCAGGCCTTCTCAACCTTACCTCAATCTAAACAATCATTAAGGTGATAGGCGAGGAACATAATTATCTGCATTAATGTTAAATACTACCCAACCCCTAGTACATTAGTTAGGCTTCCACTCGATTACAAAACCCATGATAGCTTACCCTGGCAACTGCTTAGGGTTTCGGCCCTTATCGTAAGCCACTCTTCCTAAAGACATGACACAACATCAAAATACCAAGGACAACCAACATGCGTATGAAACAAAACCATAATAGAACATATCTCATTCGTGGCCCAATCATTGAATAATTCAAACACCTCTAAGGTGACAAATAACTCTTGCAAGCTAAGTCCCAAAATAGATCACGGTATTAAAAACATCAATAAAAAAACCTTAAAAGCTCATAATTCAAATCAACCCTTTAGCCTCTAGAAGTAAAAGAACTCCCTATTACATCCAAAATAACTTTTACAATTTAAAATCCAAATTTATTTAAACAAATATAATATAAACAACCCATAAATACAATTCCAAAACCAACAAGCATAAATACTCACATTTAACATAGACATATGTATAAATTTACAGCAACATATCATTTCTATAGAAATCATAATAAAACACCCATATATTTGATCCACATACATAAATACATATGTATCAAATAAATATAACAGTTTTTCCATCGATTACTCTTCTCTAAATCTGTTGTTAACAGGTTAGCGAAATAAGGGACACATAACTTAGTTTATGCTAGAGTTAAATTAAATCTCAACAAGGATAAGACTTCAGATCTCCCAGTTTAAAGTGCACTCCAATGTCCAATTAAGGCATACTATTCAAGAAAAATTACTAAAAAGATACTCAAAAGGCTGCATGCAAGCCAAGCACGGCTTATGACAAGGAGAAAATGCAATAAACAAGTAGTTCAAAGAAAGTAAAAGATAATCTTCTAACTATGTACGTGCTATGCAAGGATAATAACCCTCAAGATATCTAGATATTATTGCTTCTCTAAAAGAGATTCCTAAAAGGACTGCATTTAAATAGAAGTTTATGTGCATGTGTCGATTAATAACTATTTTATAGGTCTACAGCTATCATAAAAGCTAAAAATAGTAACATCCAAAGTAACAACCTTAATGAAATATCTATAGCAAATTTCAAATATATTTTAGAGGCTAAGGAGGCGTAATCCATACATCTCACTTAGTAAACCATAATAAATCAAAACAGACTTCTTAACACTTTTAAATATATGCTCTCAAATGGTAGCCTAGTGAGTTTTTAGCGCCGTACTAATCTGTAACAGAGGGAAATTAAAGAAAACAGCACCGGCTTAATCAAAAATAGTTTGTCAGGTAAAGGATCAAAAATACATTAAGTATTTATATATGTTAATGGTTTGTTTGAACCCGTGCAACATGTATGTAGATGGGCAATCTGGTCAAACTCACACATAACAATATCCTCGACATTTTTCAAGAAAATAAAGACTCTCAAGAAAACTCGCAGCAAACAAGGAAAGAAGTGTGCCAAGCATGGAAGGATAGAGAATGTGCATAGTTTAGGAGTTAAACAACCAATTACTAGCAACAAAATTCAGCGACAATAACAGAGATATATTTACAAGCACCACGCATGGGTATCTCCAAAAATAAATAGATATTACCAAGATAATAGCTAAGTAGAAATCTAAACAAATAAAATAGTGTTCACCAGGTTTCAGCATGCGCTACAGAAATGATTAAACCCCAAAAAATTTAAAGATCAGAAAAATTAGGGGGCGACATACGAGGTCAGCGCTGGCAATACCACAAAAATTTTAAGACAGAAAATAAAGAAACTACAGAAGATTGTTTAGAGAATTCTCTAAATATATGTTTCCAGACTTCAAGATATCAAAAGAATTTCTTAAACTAATAGATACTTCAGATTTGAAACTAAGAATGGTTCATATAAACTATAATACATATAGTAAATTGCATATTGTAATTTTATTTCCCTAAATTTCCTTTATCATTGTTTTTCTTGCTTTTTCTAATTTTGTAAACTCTTCCTAATTGTTTCACTAAAGCTTATGTAGGTTTGACTATACGGATCTATTCCACAGCAAGAGTAACATTTTTCCAAAGCATAAATTTTTTAAACAAATCTTTCAAGAAACTACCAAATAAGAATATGCTTAACAAGGAATAAAAACTTGATTTATAATCTTGAATCCAATGAAGATTAAACCCTGAATTCTGGAAGCTCATAATTGTTTAAATCCTTCAGAAAACACAATTCCTTCAAAAACCACTGCTTGTAAAACTTTGTAACCCGAAACAAAGAGAAGAAGCTATTTTTCTAAAACTGTCGTGGAAAATTCTTCCAGAAATTTTTCGTGAATGAAATTGCACACACAAAAGATTTTTATGCATTTTTAATTAACTCAAATTCATAAGGCTTAACTGATTGTCAATCATGCATTCAAAATTGATCAATCAGTTCTAACTTAACCATTTTACTCAAGATCACATTTTCAACTCCAAATCCCAAATTCTATAACATGTTAAAAACAACCTCTTTTAAAATATCTACTTTTCACATAAATCTTGTTTGCACAATTAATTCAACAATTGCATTTAATTAAATACCTTTTCACAAAATTAACATTCACTTTTTAAATAAATAACTTGTTTAATTTAATTTAATAAATCAAACCATAACATAAACATTTTAATCTAATATTTAAACAAAATTTATAGTAAATCAAATATGTTAATTAAATAACCATTTAACTAAAATAATTAATTCCCAAATAATACAACACAAACAAGATCGACACGATAGGACTAGACAACAAAACAACAACAGGTGACAAACAGATACTCGTTCAATGAAGAACAATGGCTAATGATAGACATGACACTATCTCTGAAACCACGTATTTTCCATTGGGTTAGGGCATGCTCAGAATCGACAAGTAGGTGGAGTCGATACCCGGTACCTACAACTGCATAAAACAACAATGTTAAACATATCATCATATATCAGCAAACACACCATGAAGAAGAGTCGCAGCGTAGTAGGGTACTCATGAGTGAGTAGTGCTACATAGTCTTCTTCACCAAGACTGACAAGCATCATTATATCATAAACAACCATTTCATCATGATAACCTTAATAGAAACTTAGTAACAACATAAACTATAACACACATGTGTCTATCATAATGTCATCATATGAACATAATAAGATGATCACGATGTCAAGTGTATCATCAACACAATATAAAATCCACATAATGTCGGAGTCATAACTAAAAATAAACATCATAGTATCAAAAGCAACTAAAGAAACTATCAACTGAACAAAAACAAACTAAAACCAAGTGTCGTAACTGGAGGGACACTACAATGGAAATGTTGAGAGGAATTGTTGCTAGATTAGAAGCAGTTGAAACGGCCTAGTGGAGAGGTCGACCAGTTGATGAGGTGAGTGATGAAGAGGTAGAAGTATAGGAAGAAAGGGAAAGAGAAGATCAACTTGGCCTGGATCAGGGAGAAGAGAGGTCCATAAGAGCCCTAACTTTAGCAAATAAAAAAGATATAGAGGTAAGTTTGATTCAAATGAATTGCTTGATTGGATAATAGAGATGTAGAAGTATTTTGATTTTGAAGGTACCACTAAAGATAAGAAGGTGAAATTTTCTTGTACAAAGTTCAAAGGACATGCATCCCTTTGGTGGGAACATTTACAAATAGATAGGAAAAGAAGAGGAAAGGAGAAGATAAGATCATGGGATCAGATGTTGAATAAGCTAAAGACAAAGTTTATGCCTACAGATTATTAGATCAATTTGTTCTAGAAGTTGCAGAATTTTAAGCAGAAGGAGTCAAGTGTGAATGAGTATACCGAGGAGTTCTACAAGTTGAATATCAGATCTAGACATTCGAAGGATGAGATCGAGCAAGTGGCAGGATATGTGAATGGTTTGAGAATTAGGTCTATATAGAGGATGATATTGGTTTGATTAAGTTGTAGAAGTGGCTGGAAGAGGCATATCAATGCCCTAAAGAAACAAAAGAAGTTGAATAAGTCATGAGAGAAAAACTGAGAGAGGAAGAGGTGGAAGATTTCAAAAGAGGAAGAACTTTTCTTGGAGGAGGAAGAAGGATCTTTGGGATCAGAATAAAGATAAAGGAATTGATGGAATGATGGTTACGCCACCATAGAAGTGATGGAAACTCTTATCAAAAGAGGGAGGTTGGTGAGGATTCACGAAATAGAGGTTATAAAAGATGATAGAGGATAGGAAAGGTATTCCAAGGGAACTTGTTTTAGTGGTACGGAGAAGGACATAGAGCATTTAGATACAATCAAAGGAGAACAAGGAGAAAGATGAAACGATAGAAGAACAACTTTGAGGAGGATCATGTTGGACCACTAACAAACGAGGAAGAAGGAGAAGTGTTGGTAAATAGAAGAGTATTATGTCAGAGTGAGATGGAGCAAGAACCGTTGCAGAGAAAGAATTTGTTTCAAACCAAATGCAAGGTAGCTAGTAAATGTTGCAAAGTGATTGTTAACAGTGGAAGCTCAAAGAACCTGGTTTATAAAGAAATGGTGACCAAATTGAAGCTAGAAAGGTTGAAACACCCGAAGCCCTATCAGATAGTATGGATTCAAGATGAGCATAAGATACTAGTAAAGAAGTGAACAATGGTGAAATTGAAGATAGGTAATTATCATGATGAGGTTTTGTGTGATATCATGCCTATGGATATATGCCATGTTTTGTTGGGAAGGCCTTGGTAGTATGATAGATAGGATATTCATGATGGAAAGAAGAATACATATACTATTGTTACTTGGGATGAAGCGGACTTTGTTGCCATTGGAGGATGTTCTGGAGTTGAGGTTTGTATGAGTGCTAGAATTTGTTTGGTTGATGGAAGAAGATTTTTGGATGGATTGAGACATGTGAACATGTGTTATGCCTTGGTTCCTAAGAAGGCTAAAGACTTGAAGCATGTAGAAAAACGAGGAGATAAAGGAGATGCTAGGAATATGAAGATATCATTTCAAATAATGTACCTGATGGATTGCCACCTATGAGGAGTATTATTCATTGCATGGATCTGATTCCTAGAGCTAGTTTTCCTAATAAAGCAACACACTAGATGACACCAATAGAGAATGAAGAATTGAATAGACAAGTGCAAGAGTTGTTGAGGAAAGGTTTTATCAAAGAAATCTTAAGTCCTTGTGCAGTACCTATTGTGTTAGAACCTAAGAAGGATGGAGAATGGAGGATGTGTATAGACTCTAGAGCCATAAACAAAATCACAATGAAGTATAGATTTCCTTTTCCCTGGATGGATGACATTATGGATTGTTTGAGTGGAGCTAAATAATTTACAAAGATAGACTTGAAGAGTGGATATCATTAGATTAGAATCGAGGAGAAGGGGATGAGTGGAAAACAACATTTAAGACAAATGAAGGATTGTATGAGTGGTTGATGATGCCTTTGGGGTTGAAAAATGCACCGAGTACTTTCATGAGGCTGATGAATGAGGTATTGAAGAAGTTCTTGGGTAAGTTTTTGATTGTTTACTTCAATGAAATCTTTATTTTTAGTTAAGAGTAGAGAAGAACATTTGTTGCATATAAGACAAGTTTTGTAGAGGTTGAAAGAAGATTAGTTGCTGATAAACATTAAGTGTAGTTTCATGAAGCAAGAATTGGTAAATCTAGGATTTGTGATATCTATGGATGGATTGAAGATGGATCTTGAGAATGTAAGATAAATTGTTGAATGGCCTACACCAAAAAGCATTGGAGAGGTAAAAGATCATTTCATGGATTGGCTAGTTTCTCTTAGGAAGTTCATTAGGAATTTCAGTTCTATTTGCAGGCCTATGAAAAAAACAATGAGAGCAAATAAGAAGGATTTTAGGTGGACATCTAGAGTAGACTGGAGTTTTGAGTTGTTGAAATAGAAGGTGATTGAGTAGCCTATGTTGGCTTTACCAGACTTTAACAAAATTATTCCGAGGTAGGTGTGATGCAAGTGCAAATGCAATTGGAGCGATATTAAGTCGAAGGAAGAAACATTAGCTTATTTCGGTGAAATTGAATGATGCTAGGAGAAGGTATTCATTCTATGATTAGGAATTCTATGCAATTATACAAGCCTTGAAGAAGTGGAGACATTACTTGTTGCCTAAAGAATTTTTGTTGTACACGGATCATCAAGCTTTACAATATTTGAATAGTCAAGGTAAGTTGAACCAGAGACATATGAGATGGGTAGGAATTCTTACAGCTAGGTTATACTTTTGTTTTAAAACATAGAAATTGGAGAAGTCAAATAGAGTTGTTGATGCTCTGAGTAGGAGAAGAAATTTACTGGAAGAAATGAGAGTGGAGGTATTAGGATTTGATGAGTTCAAAAACTTGTATGAGGAAGACCCAAATTTTGCAAAACCTTGGAGAGCTTGTAAAGACCCAGTTTTGGAGGATAGGAGTTAGTGGTTGCACTATTTCATTCAGGAGGACATGTTGTTCAAAGGAAATTAGTTGTGTATACCCGAGTTGATGAGGGATAGCAATTTGAAAGAAAAACATAGTGTAGGATTGGCGAGGACACTTTGGAATTGATAAGGCGGTAGCATTGGTAGTGGTACTTTTGGCCACAATTCATAAGGATGTTAGAAATTTGTATAGATTCTGAGAGTTTCAAGCCTTAAGGGGAGTAGTCAAAATGTTGGAATGTATAAACCTTTGACTGTTCTAGAGAGACCTTGGGAGGATATCAACATGGATTTCATACTTGGTTTTCCGAAGACATAAAGAGGTAATGATTCTATATTTGTGGTGGTGGACATATTTTCTAAGATGACATATTTCATACCTTGTAAGAAGACAATAGATACAGTACATGTAGTAGACTTGTTTTTCAAAGAAGTGGTCAAATTGCGCATGGATTATCTAGGAGTATTATTTCAGACAGAGATATAAAGTTTGTTGGTTACTTTTGGAGGACACTTTGGAAGAAGTTAATGATAGATTTAAACTCTAGTTCTACTTTTGACCCACATATTGATGGACAGATAGAGGTAGTAAATAGGAGTTTGGGGAATTTTCCTAGATGTTTGGTTGGAGAGAAGACCAGAAATTGGGATTTAGTCCTTGTACAAGAAGAGTTTGCTTACAATAATTCAATGAATAGAGGTACTAAAAGGAGCACCTTTTAGGACGTTCTTGGGAGTTCATCTAGAGGTATATTAGAGTTGAGAGACATCAAAATGGAAGATAAAAGGAGTACACAAGTAGAGGAATTTGTAGAAAATATGAAGAAAGTGCATACTCAAGTGAAAGAGAAATTGGAAGATATGAACCAGCAGTATAAGGAGAAAGCAAATGAGAAGAGGAGACATAAGGAGTTTGAAGTTGGAGAAGAAGTGATGGTGTATTTGAGGAAGGAAAGATTTCCAATTGGCACATCCAATAAGCTGAAGATGAGGAAGTTTGGACCTTGTAAGATCTGGAAGAAGTTTGATTCAGGAAATGCATATGAAGTAGAGTTACCGGATGGCATGGGTATATCACCTATATTCAACATTACAGATCTACATCAGTACCATGAATCAGAATTCAGTGAAGGCAGTAAAGAAAAATTTGAGAATTAGTTTCCTAAACAACAATTAGATGAGATTGAAGAGATTTTGGATATCAAAGATGGGAGGAAAACTCGTGGAAGATGGTACAAAGAATATCTTGTGAAGTGGAAAGGCATACTAGTGGAGGATTCTTCTTAGATTTCTCAGGCTGAGGTAGACTATATTGGTTTTCGTTTGGCCCCAGATGTCTAATGCAGGAGCATCCTTGGTTCTTTGCAATCTTGCATCAACCAAAAATATTTTCTTTCAATTTTTATTCTTGTTTAGTTCTTGTTCAATTCAAGTTGGTGGATTCTTCATATTTTCTCACCAGACCCTATGGATCAATGTTTACATCATGGATATGTTCATTTTACTTATTCCAAGATTTGAGCATGGTTAGATCTTTTTCTGGCAAGTTATCGCTTCCAGATTTTGTGGGACTTTCTTGAATCGGCACTAGAATAATTTTCAAGTCTAACGACTAGTTTGATCACTCAAGGATCTTTCCCGTAACTTGCAGATCCTTACAATGTGTTTCAAATTGTTCCATGGAGTGTCCCCAACCTTAATTTTAGGTCCACACTTCATCCTATGCACCTGTTGAGGAGAAATTCAAATTTGAGGCTGACCTCTTTCATGCGCACATTACATTTTCTTTCATTGGATATTGTGATGATCTTTGGCCGACGCGGAAGATTCTAGATTTGTAGATATGAAATAAAGCTTTTAATAAATCATTAGAATAGGGAGAATTTGATTAAGTGGATTAATGTGGATTTGATATGTAATATTTTCTCTCATGTTAAGGAGCATACAGGAATATTGTATTTGAGCATGTTGTATCAGGCATGTGAGCCTGATCTATAAGCCTAGATGTTGTCGGCCAATTGTAATTGAGATTTATGCTAATGAGAATGTCTGAATCTGCATTTACCTCCATATTTTGTGTTGCTTCTGTTGTGTAACTCTTTTTGTATGGTCCAGATTATTCTCTTTAAGGACCCTCATACCATGGTTGCACCACTTTTGGAAGATCCTTTGTGAAAATACCAGCAACCTGATCCCTAGTAGGCACATACTCCAACTTCACCTCATTCTCTGCAACTTTCTCTCTCAAGGAGTGATATCTAATTGAGATATATTTTTTTATTGAATGCATTACCATATTCTTCAAAATATTGATTACACTTGTATTGTCACACATGATAGAAATAGGTTCATCATATGAAACTCTGATATCCTTCAATATTTTTTTCATCTGCAGCACATGTGTACAGCAAGATATTGTTGTAATATATTTTTCTTCTACAGTAGATAATGACATTGAATCTTTCTTCTTACTTAGCCATGAAACCTACCTACTTCCAAGAAAGAAAGAATCACCGCTTGTACTTTTCATGTCATCTACAAATCCAGCCCAATATGCATTTATATATTCACTCAAGGAGAATTGAATATCCTTATGATACCACAAACCATAATATGGAGTGCCCTTTAAATATTTGAATATCCTCTTCACTGCTACAACATGAGATTCTCTGGGATCTTTTTGAAATCTATCCATAAGACAAAATGAATGCATGATATCTAGTTTAGAAGTAGTAAGGTATAATAGTCCACCAATCATTGATCTATACTTACTCTTATTTTTCTTAGGAGATTCATCATTCTTGCTCAAATTTCAACCAATAAGCATAGGAGTACATACCAATTTAGATTCATCCATTCCAAACTTCTTCAACATTTTCTTAACACACTTAGATTATGAATATACCTTTCTTTGATTAACTGATTTGCAAACCAAGGAATAAATTCATCTCCCCACACATTGCCATCTAAAATTCTTGATGTGTTTCCTCTACAAACCTTTTGCACATACCTTCATTTCTTTCGAACATTATTCCTTCAACATATACTACCACAATTAAGATTTGTTCACCTTCAACTTTGAAATATAAATTGCTATCTATAGTACCTTTTTTGAATCCTTGTTGCAAAAATTATTTATCTAACCTTGCATACCAAGCTCTAGGAACTTGCTTCATTCCATTCAATGCTTCAATTTACAAACCATATTTGTATCATCTGACAACTAAAAACCTTTTGGTTATTCAATGTATACCTCTTCTTCCAATTCACCATTCAAGAATGCAAACTTCACATCCATTTGATATACTTTGAAATCTTTGTGTGTTGCAAAAGCTAAAAACATCCTAATCTCTTCCATTCTTGCAACCAGAGCAAAATTTTCCTCAAAATCTATACCTTCAACCTATGAGTAACCTTTGCACACAAGTCTAGCCTTGTTCCTAACAACTTTTCCATCTTCATTCAATTTGTTCTAGAAAACCCACTTAGTGCCAACTACATTCTTATTTTTCAATCTTGTGACCAATTCCCAAGTCATATTCTTCTCTATCTATTCTTACTCTTCATTTATTTGACCCAATTCTCATGTTTACATGCCTCGGTCACTATTTTTGGTTCCACCTCATAAATTTACTTTTTCCTCTGCCATAGTAGCTTTTCTTCTTGTTAGCACACCTTTTTCTCTTATCTCCAATGATTTTATCTTCTGAATGATTCTTCTTCACATAATTGGGAGTCTTAGAATTATTTTCTAGAGCTTCTTCCTTTTCAACTGTCAACTCTTTTCCTTTATCTTCAGCCTTTTCTTCTTTACTCCAAGTGGATTCATCATATTCATATCCTTCTATCAGTACTGAACTTTGATGTGGTTCTTCATCCACTTTGACACTTGCACTCTCAACAATATTCTTCAATCTTCTGTTATAGCACTGATAGGCCTTGCTTCTTTTAGAGTATCCAAGGAAATATCCCTCATCATATCTTGCATCAAACTTTCCTAAGTTTTCTTTATCTCTTTTGATATAACATTTGCTTCTAAAAAATATAAAATATTTTATAGTAGGAGGCTTACTGTACCATAACTCATAGGGAGTCTTTGAATTGTTCGCTCTTACTTGAATTCTATTAAGAATATAGATTGTAGTATGAATTTCTTCTCTCCAATAGACATTTAGAAGATTAGCTTCCTTCATCATTTTCCTAGCTACTTCCTAAACTGTTCTATTTTTCCCTTACACAACTCCATTCTATTGAGGAATTCTAGGGGCTAATAAATGCCTTCTTATTCTATGATCTTCACAAAAATTGTTAAACTCATTTGAAGTAAAATCACCACCTCTATCAAATCTCAAACATTTGATTTTCAGATTCATTTCATTCTCAACCATAGCCTTAAATGCTTTAAACTTATCTAGAGCTTCTTATTTTTCTTTGATAAATGTAAACCAATCCATTCTAGAATAATCCTCAATTAATAACATGAAATACCTGTCACCACATGAGCTTCTAATTTTGGTAGGTACACATAGAAATGTATGCACTAACTCCAAGGGACTTGTGGTAGAGTATTCTATTGTCTTGAATATTTTCCTTATTTTCTTTCCAACTTGGCATTCCTTGCAGATTGCATTAATAGGCTTTGTAATCTTTGGTCAATGTATCATAGCCTCAATATAATTGATCTTCACTAGGCTATCAAAATTAATGTGACCCATTCTTCTATTCCATATTCAACCTTCATTAGTTTGAGACATAAAGAACTTTGCACCACTACTTTTGAGTTGATAGGCATTACCTTTTTTCCTTGTTCTAGAAACAACAAGACTACCAAAGCTTCCTTTTCTGATTTCACAACCACCATTCTAAAATACAAGATTATATCCTCTACTACACATTTTTCCTACACTTAGAAGATTATGCCAAAGGCCCTTGACATAAAGATCATCTATTTTATGCTTTCCATCAAAACTAATTGAACCTTTTTCACATATCTTAGTAGATGTATCGTCACCAAAATTAAAAAGATCACCATCATACTTTTCAAGCCAAAAAAAATTACTCTTATCACATGTCATATGATTTGAGCATCCACTATCAATGATCTAGTAATTTTTCTCTTCTCTAGCATGAAAAGCAATCAACATAGTTCCTTCAATGTTATGACTTGTTTCTAGAGCACTTTGCTTCGCACATCTTTCAAGATTAGTAGAATTAGTTCCAAAATTTAAAGCCATGAACAAGCATTCATCACTTCCTTCATCTAGATAATCTAATTCTTCATCATTAGATACACCATTATCCTTTTCAACATAATAATTTTTTTGAAAAATTAACCCTTAAATTTTTGGAGCACTTTGCTTTGCACATCTTTCAAGATTAGTAGAATTAGTTCCAACATTTAAAGCCATGAACAATTATCTGTTTCAGAGCACTTCTTTCAAGATTATTAGAATTAGTTCCAACATTTAAAGAACAAGCATTCATCACTTCCTTCATCTAGATAATCTAATTCTTCATCATTAGATATTATCCTTTTCAACATAATTTTTTGAAAAAATTAACCCTTATGATCCTTTTGTTTGTCATTAGTAACTTTGATTGGACATTTAGATGCATAATGACCTATCTTTCCACAATTGAAACATTTGAAAGGTAGCTTACCTTTTTATTTTCTAGTACCCTTTTTAAATATCCTCACAAAGTTTTCTTCCACCTCATCAAGGTCATTTGGATCTAATCCATCATCCTTTTCCACTTTTAATACTTTAAAAGCAGTTTCCTTGTTTGTAGAACCTTGACCAAACTCTCTCATTTCAAAAGAATTTAAAGCACCAAACATCTGATCTCTAGAATATTTATCCAAATTCTGAGCTTCCTCAATAGCAAAAACTTTAGAACTATAAGCTTTTGGTAGAGTTCTTAATACCTTTTCATAACTTCACTTTCATCCAACTTTCCACCAAGACCATTGATGGCATTGACAACTTCATCAACTCTAAGCATGTAGGTAGTAATATCTTCATCTTCAGACATCCTTAGGGTTTCAAATTTAGCTTTGTATTTTTGCATATTTTCTTGTTTAACTTTTTTATCTCCTTCATAGATACCTTCTAGCTTTGTCCAGATCTCTTTAGCAGATTTTAGACTTATCACCTTTATAAAAGTTTAGAACCAGAAAGACTACTTAGGATTTATTTACTTGCTTTCTCATTTTTTTCATAATCCTTAATCTTATCATCACTTGTCACACCATTTATAGGTATAGTATAACCTTTTTCAACAGACTACCAAACATCAAATCCAAGAGAAACCATAAAGGACTCCATCATAGCTTTACAATAGGTAAAATGTGTTCCATCAAATAAAGGAGTTTTGAAACCTTTCCTGTGCATCATCCAGATCTACCTCAAGGAGTTAAGCTTCTTCTTGGAAACCACAACTATAATAACAATTTTTAGATGCATAGGAAAAATCAGAGGGGGTGAATTGGTTGTATAATTCAAAACATTCAAACCTTCAAATATCTTTTCAAACCCTGATCAACCATTAAACCCTTAACATGCATTAACAAAATGTAAACATGTAAAGAAGTAATGCAAACACATCAAACAATAAGAACACCAATTTACATGGAAAACCCAAGAAGGGAAAAACCACAGTGAGGATTAGCTCACTAATATATGAATTGCAACACAAAATATAATAAGGCTCACTACTAAAGGATCATTTATCCAAAACAAAGAATAATAGAAGAAGGGGTGGCTCACTTCCAATTTTAACTGCTAACAATGCATCTCTTGTATACCAAAGGTACAGTTCCACTAAAGCACAAACAACTAATCAAACAGACTGAAATGTAGACATCTTCTATTCAGTACATCTAGAATTCATAGGCATCAAGGCTCGCACTCAAATAATCACACTTGATTACATTTGCATCTTTCGCATCACACACTTTGCACTTAATCCACACAACAATTCTCCTTGCATTTATAACCTCTGCAACCTAAAACATTCTCAATTAGGTTGGCGTAAAGGAAACATATATTCCCCAACCGCGCAACATCAAATAGGTTGGCACCAAACACTTCCATGGTGGAAAGAAGTGAAGGAAGGCCATTCCACTACTTAGTTGGGACCCAAATCTACACTGACATGCTTCTCAACACTTCCTCAAACAACAATTATCCTTCATAGTTAGTGCTAGCACACCAAGTCATCCAAACCTGCACTAACACTAACAAGTGACCACAAGCACGCCTCTCAAATTTTAGAAACATCTCACAGACCACACGGAAACATTCCAAAAAATCTCATAACATTCCACATCATCAAAATATTTTCCACAATTATTGCAACCACCTAAAACTCAAAAACACCTTCATTCTATGCAACTAGACATACTAGCATAAACATCCAACACACCATACAACTTTGTGGGACATCTCAGCACTTGAAACTTCAAGGGATGATAGATACAAATGGAATAATCATGTTCCCAAATCTGCAATACCAAAACCTTCACTGTAGAGAAATGTGAAGCAATCTCATTTCTCTTCGACACCCTATTTCACTAGAAAAACATACTATCAAACGCATCTTCCATTGTAGTACAATCCAAAACCTAAAAATTTGGATATGACACTTTTGAACACCTATGATCATCACATCCAAACCACATGAGCATATCTTCAATCATGAAGAAATGTGGAGAAAAACATTGAACACCACTCTGTCACACTGAACTCTCTTTTATTCAAATTTTCTCAAAAGCACTTGGAAACCAAGTGAACCAACTTCATCAGCAACATTACTAACATATTTGCAACAAATTTACAACATCTGCAACATGCAACACTTTCCAACTACAAAAATCTCCCCAAACACAAGTTAGGCCAACAACCTCAACAACTATACTAAATTTAATACCAATAATTCCAAGCACATCATCAATGCCAGTAGCATTCCAACACTCTCTTTATACAAGGGGTTGACATCAATGACAACACCCAAGCAACTCACAAACAACTCAAGCTTCCGACATCTCCAAACTTACAACATATGATTCATGGGTTTGGCAAATTTAAAGGGTGGTTTTCATGATAATATGCAGTTTTGGCATTTTTATGGTAGTTTGAAACTTTGACTATGTAGTTTTATCCTTTTTGTAGCTGTTTCTCTTAAAAATTCATGGTATTGAAAATTTTCTACATTTTTCAATAGAAACTCATAGCTTTTGGAATATTTTAAAGGCGGTTTCCAAGATTAAAGTCATGGTTTTTAACTGTATTTCATGGTTTTGTGAATTTTAGACCAAAAGTTCAAATAAAATAAAGTATAATTAAAACACTTATCATCAATTTAAACTCCCCCTTCACAAATATGTCTTCGTATTTTAAACTCCCCTGTAATTGAACCTAGGAAGATTTTTTAACAATATTAAAAAGAATTTGGGGCAAATTTTTGAAGTCTTCAAAATAGTTTTTTATTTAAAATAAATGGAAAAAAAATCAAACATAAATCAAATTCCCTTGCACACTTGGTGGATTTTATAAGAATATCAACCCATTTTTTATTGTCTTTGTGGATTTATTTGCCCCACCCTTGAAGCCTGCGAATTTAATAAAGCCCTCGACCCTGTATGGCAATCTACATGGTGTATATATAAATAAAAATACCTTAGTTACTATGCATCTCCCTAAGTGAAATCATAGAGGTTTCTAAATAATAATTTGATTTGAAATTTTTATGCACCCTTGTATATACAACCATGGTTGTGTATCTACTTGCAATGTATATTTTCTACAAAAGAGAAAAACTATATATACTTCCTTTCTATGTTTTTTTTTGTGTAGTATAGTGTTTGTATAGCATAGACTATACGTATTTTGTACAGAAGTATGGAATTTCATACTATGTACCTTCAACTAGTCCTGCAAGTACCTCAAAAAACTTTGTTTGCTAGATGTTAAGTGTTTTATGTCATATTTCATCTCTCAATCATCTTGATTGCAACAATACAATCTATTTTACCCTTGAAGACACTTGCAAAGAGTTGATACCTAAAACCCACTCAAAGTCTTGCACAAACAATTAGTGAGAAATCACCACAAAACACCAAGATGCAAAATAAAGTGAAATATGGGGCTACTCACCAGTGGAATCGCCAAAATGTAAGCTCTAATTTAGAAATTGAAATGGAACCAAATGCAATGCAAAAATACTCTATTCTAAACTATCACAAACCTCAGATAGAGCACACAAAAGAGAACTTCAACAAAACAAACATCAAAATTAACATAAGATATTACCATAATCTCCATTGTGTTTGATTTTCTCCTTGATGTATTGGAATGTGGATGCTCTCTTTGCTTGAATGATACCAAATTGATTGCATGTACCTAGCTTGAAATGATAATGGATGAGAATGAGGGATAAAATATTTAAATTTGTAGATTTTGAGAATGAGGAATGGATGGCCAAGATCTAAATGTGAGATCAAAGGTGGAGAATGGTTGAGAGGAATTTCCTAGGATCTAGGAGAGGATGGAGGGTGGAGATGAAGATAGTTAGAATGTGCATGGCTAGGATTAACTTACCATATTTTGTAATTAGTTGTGAGGATGAGGGAAAGTAGGGACATGTGCACCTAAAAGGGCTATAACTTTGGGATGTGTTGAGAGAATAAAGGAACCATAAGGACAAGTGTTCCTAGGTGCCCAATATTCTTAGAAAGTGTTGAGAGAATAATGGGAGCACAAGGACAAGTTTGCTTAGGTCCCCACTATTCTTAAAAAATGTTGAGAGGATAATGGATTAATTAATGAATAATAATATTTAATTACTTTAACCACATGGGTGGGGGGTGAGGTGGATAATAGGTGGAATATGTAATAAATTATTTATTTATTGTGATAAGATGAAAAAGGGTAGTTAATTAAATAATATGATTATTTAATTAAAGTATGAGACTTTAGGTGAAAGGGATATGTCCTATGTTAATTAGGACTAGGTGATGGGATGCAAGTTTAGGTGATGAAATTGATCAATTAGGGATTAGGTGATAAAATTAATTGATTAGGGATTATGTGATGAATAGTCCTAGGGAATATTTTAGGTGTCTACACCTTGAAAGTTAGATTCTATTCTAGTAAGTGGAGTAGTGGTGTTGGGACCCAAAATAATGGCTTTATTGTTAAAGATATATAAAAAATTGTGAGATTATCTTCAAAACCTTGGTAACTTGAAGAAGTTTGAAAATGTGCATTGTGTTTGGGTAATTTGATTGCTCTTCAACTCACACCAATAGAATGATATTATTGTAGGGGAGCATTTTAGAATTTGGTCTCCACTTGGTTTATAAAAAATTAATGACTTTGTTTGTATAGACTTCCAAAAAAATCCTTGATAGTTGTGCTTTATCCAAGGATTTCCTCATAGTATGAGGTGGAAACTACTATTTTGGATCAAAGTTTTTGTTTTCTACCTATCTTTTCCTATGATTCTATAAAAAAAAAATCCATTGTGGTAGAAATATAAAGATTCATGATTGTATTTTTTCCTCTTCCTTAGACAAGTTTTTTTGTGCAAGAAGATATTTTGGAAAAGGTATGCAATCTTATTTGAGAATGATGTATGTTTTATGATTATGAACCATCAGTTTAGGGGGGATTCAAAATATAATCATTCACTTTACTCATATTGGATTGATGGAACAATAATCTATGTTCATGAATATGATATCGATTATTATTGTGACACCTCATTTGAGTGCATGAGCATCCATGAATTTTATTTTCAAGATGATAAACCATTTATGCATTCTTTTTACCTATCTAAACAAGATATTTTTGAATTGGTGAGCCACATAATCATGTTTGAATTAGAAATTGAGAATTCCCATCATCATTTTCCATCTACGAGTACAAAAGAGGTTACAAAAATTGTGCTTGATGATGAATAGGAAGATTTTATTGTTGATGTCAATGAGATAGATGCTCATGTCTATGATCTTTTCTCCCTTACCCAAAATTTTGAGGGTCTTAGAAATAAGGATGGTGAACCCATTTCATAATTTTATAATAGGTTTTTTGCTACAATAAATAACCTTTTAGGGAAATGCAAACCTGATGAAAGTGTGTGCATAGACCTATAGTGTTAGACTTTTCATCCTAGTATAAACTTGCTTCCTCTAGAGTGCAAACCAATAGGTATGGTCGCTTTTATGTGAGTAAATGCTATCCAATTTTTAATTTTTATGGTTGTTCCATCTTATAATGTTGAATCAGATATTCTTACAACTCTTTTTTTTCAAACAAGTGAGTTTGATCATGTGGATGATGATATTGATGCAACACAAGATCAATTTGATGTAGTTATTTGCAAGGTAGATCTTGATGATAATGAAAAAACATATGATAATGATGTTGATAATGATAGTATTATTTGCATTTATTTAGAATTGGATGGGTTGATTCAAGGTCTTGAAAATGATGATAATGACTTATTTGGGGAACTCCCATTTTTTCCTATTGTTTGTGATCTTAATGTCATTAAGGTGAGTGAAGAACATGAAGATATGGATGATTTACCCACCTTTCTAGACCAAGGAGTTCTTGATTTATGTGAATTTTTAGAAATTAATTTGGAACAACAATCATATGACATGGCCCATATTGAGGTTTAATTTGAGCATAGCACACTCCAATTGGTGCTCAAGAAATTCATTTTCTTCATGCATATTTATATGTTCGTTGAGGAATGCATCATGCTCCCAAAGAGTTTGAATTTGAATATTTCCATATGGTTGAGGATGATGGTGGCTCTTATTATTTTTGGTCATTATTTCCACATCATTTTCATTTCCAATTCCAACATGATGCTATCAACATTGGTATCTTGCAAATGCATGTATGTAAAAAATATCATTTATTTTTGTGGGTGGGTGATCAATGCAACTTCAATTCAATGGGAATTGGTTCCTTCCACAAGATTTATTTTTACAAAGTTAAGTAGCTCCATCCATCTCTTATATAGTTTTCCTACACCATTTTAAATTTTGTGTCACAACCCTCTTTCATTGTCTATGTGTTGTCATGCTAATTGGCTACAATGTGTTTTCATGTACATATTCTGTTTAATTTTTGTATGTTAGTGTTCTGATACCATTCCATGTTTTTTTTGTTTTTTCTCCAGCCTAGAGATTTAGATTCTCAATGTGCCTTTTTGAGGCACATATCCCTAAATAGAGCCATTGTTGGGACTTAGATTTGTAGCTTTGTTTGTTTCTTGTCCCATTCAATTGGTTTCCCTTCCCCTTTTTGGCCCATCAATTTTAATCAATCTGAGACATCCTACATGGGCCCTTTAAGTGTCCAAGAGAAATAATTCCAAAAAATCTTGTCTAGAACCATTTCTAGTGTTTTTTGTGTTTGTCAAAGTTTCAAACTTTCATGTTTTCCCATCCCTTCATACCATTCCTTCCAATCCTATTGTACTGAGAGTCCACTCTTCATCTAGGTGTTTCTACATGTCAGAGTTTTTTTCATCCCATCATCCCCTATTGGAATTTTCATCCCAAGCATGCCTTCCCCAAAATTCTAACATCCTGAAAGCCTATTAATTATTCATCAAAATTCATCTAAGCGTTTCAAATTTTTATTGTTTTCCATCCCTCCATCCTTTTCAAAATTCCCCAATTTTGAGGGAACCTCAACAAAGGAGTAGGTCAAATTTGTCAAGTTTGTCAATTTGTGAACTTTGTGAAAGTGCAACAAAGGTTCTTAAGGTTTGCAATTTCATGAACTCTACAAAAGTGTGACAAAAAAGGGAAGAAACTTACAAAGTATAAGTTTCACTAAGTTAAATGGTTTGTAAACTTGGAAAAACACTACTAAATTTATAAGTATCACAAGGTTTGTGAGTTCGTGAACCCTATGAAATTGCGAAAAAATGAAGGATTCAAGGTTTCAAATTTCACAAGTTCCTCGATATGTTGACAACCAATAATAAATTTGAAGTTCAATAGGTTCGTAATGTCATAAAGTTTGCTAGTTTGAAAACTTTGTGAAAGTGTGATATGGTCTACCAAATCAGTGAAAGTGTGAAGTGTAGAAGAGAGAGAAGAAAAAAGAAAATAAAGAATGGTTCAAGAGATAGAAATTTTACAAGTTTGTAAACATTCTGAAGTGTTGAAATAGTGCATTTTCTCTCAAAAAGGCTAACATAAAAAAAAAACAAAGGATGATGCAAGAATGTGAAGACAAAGCCAAATAATTTTTTACCTATTTCAACTTTTTTAAATGTAGAGCACTAAATAGAATGGTGTAATTTTCATATCTCCCCTAATACATACATTTACTCCATCTTTTGGCCATTATTGCATGTCCCTCTTTCAACTACCAATATTAAATTCATAAGATATCCCAAGCATCCATTTTGGGAAAGAGTGTATCTACACCATTGATTTTCACAGTGCTATAGTGCAAAAGTTAGCGTTTAGCACCCTATTATTGATAAGGAGATTGTTTGGTCATTTTGAGTGATTTAGTTTTGGTGATAGTTGGAGACAATGCAGGTGCAAGGGCTTGTCTAGGGTTTCAATCATGTCATGTCTAGTTATAGCAAAGCAATGTAGTGAAGCAATTGAAGGATAAAATGTTGTGGGTATGATGCAAAGAGTGTCTACAAACTATTTGTATTGAACTTCAAGAAAACCTTTACTTTTGTTAAGTTTTCTATTGTCACACCTGCTGACATGATTATATTGGCCATTTGAAAATGTAATAGCATTTTAAAATATTGTAAATATTATAATAATCATTTGTTCACTTCATATAAATTCATACAACTCAATTTTTGGATTACTAAGTATTTTTTTTGTATAATTCTTGTAATTTGATGGCACAGTGTAGATTGGTTCTTCTTTATTTCTTTTCATTATCTTCCTTCCTTATGTATGTGTCTATGTAGCCCAATCAGAAAAGCACTAGTCTTGGGTCCACCTGACCAATCTCACATCATCAAAACAAATCAAAACATAAATATTAAGTTAGAGATGGGACCATTTTTGTGTATTCATGATTGTGTATTTTAACCAAGGAATCAATCTTGAAGAGATCCTTGAATGGATTTAATTCATGTGGGTTATTTCTCCACAATCACATCAACTATATAGAGGTTATTGCATCTAATATTTCTTGACCTAGTGACAATATTTGGGGTCAATAATGCAATTGGGCTTAGTTGTGGTTATTTTATGTGTCCATTTTGTTTGATTCAAATACCTATTTAGCTTATAAGTCTAAGCTAATATTGAAGTGTAGGAGAAGAAAACCACTCTCATAGAGTTGACCTTTAACCCTCCACATTTTGTTGACGATCATATTTCACTTTCATCATGACAACCCTAGCCTTGAGAGTGAGATTTTGCTTTAGGTGGAGCAACAATTTTGGGACCCAATAAGAGGAATGCTCCCTATATTGATGCTAGGGTCATACCCTCTTTTTCTTCACATGATAGATCCCCCCACAACGGACAACAATATTGTTGATTACAGTCCTCTAGGCACCTCTTTCATAGCCACCATAGAGGCTTCTATTTGCCAAAAACTAGGTAGATTTTTGGTTGGACTCCACCTAATGACCCTTAGAGCATCTTGTAACCACCTACTTATTGTTCTTTAACACCCTCTCAAATGTGTGGGTGTCCCCGTAGTGATTAGGGTGAGTTTCCTTGCTCAATGCATGTCATCCCACCATTAGAGAGTGCTTGGATTCAAGTAGGTGTGTAAAATTATTAGTTATAACCCATAGCTCTAAGCAAGGAAGAAACACAACTCTTATTAGTTGGGAGATAGTGGAAGAAAGAAAAAATTTGCTTGATGGAGGGCAAGGTAACCTGAATGATCAATACCTGCTCCTAATACTAGTTTTATAATACTTGATATTTAATTATCTTTCTCTTTATATTATGTT
>VDFB02340862.1:0-15798 GCA_007258455.2 Sequoia sempervirens
GTGCTTGCCACTTAGCAAAAAAGGAATGTTGTATGTATGGTCGTATCAATTTTTGAAAATATTCCATAAATTTTCCAATGGGAATATCCTCTTCTACATATTCAACCTTGTGGATTCTTTCCCAAAATTTGTTTGCAACTTTACATACTTGTACCTGTGTCAATAAAATATGTGAATAACTAATAAACCAAACAATCAATGAAATATTACATCAAAGAGAATCCAAATAACAATCTATGAGAAATTGAAACAAATAAACTCTCTAAAAATAATACTTACCTCTTGCAATTTATTGTCTTTGTTAGGTCAGTATCCTCAATTCTTGAAGGAAATTAAGCCAAATTTCCACATGTCTCAAAAATTCCTTTTATGCAGTTTATTTGAGGTCCATTTTCATGATCACATAATATAGACTTTATGAACAAACTTTCATGTTTAGGAGGTGCATTTTGAAACCCACATCTTTCTTCTCTCATCTTTTGAAACACCTGATAGTAGAGATCAAATTCAATATGATAACGACAACAAGTTTCAAAAAAATTGTTTATCTCCACATAATATGGCTTTAACCTTTGAAACATTGTTTTCCCAATCTTTATATGAGGATATGCATTACAAAATTTCATATACATCTCAAATTGTGTTATGTCTAGCCAATGTTTGATATGATTTTCATAAATACTAGGTCCAATCTCGTGTCTCATAACATCTCTAGTATTTGATGATGGACGAGTCTGATCATGCCAAAAACCTGAGACCAAGTTCCTAACAACATCTTCAATCTTGTCAGAATGGGGAGCTCTACACATAATTGCCTAATTTCCTTCTAAACTCTCATCCAAAAACTTTCTCTTTTTCTCATATTTTATCAATGTGGTTCTACTATAACCAATTTCAGTTGAAAGTGCAGACATTTTTCTTTTTCTTGCTATATCTTGATGTACAATAGATTTCAACATCACCCTTCTTGTAGTGGCCTTATCCACTGATCGAGATCCTTTCCCAATGGAATCTAAACCCTTTTTAACATTTTGAACAATATCCTTTGTAATCCCATGTGTTTCTTCTTATTTGATGTCAAATGTACACCCAACAATTTTAATGACTATTTGAGCTCATCACGAAGAAGTAAAATGCGATAACAATTGAGTTTTTCAAGTGTATCAAGATGATTGAAATGATGATTGATCATTCCATTTACATATATTTAGTCATCATTGGACCTTTCTCTTATTAAAAGGTCAAGTTAATATTTCAGCCCATATCCATTTCAAGTAAATGATCTAAATTTCTATGAGAAATTTGTTTCCTCACCTTCTCTCAAATAGTTTTTATATGCTCATCCATACCAAAAGAGGAGGAAGTGATCTTGACCCCTCTCCAACATGCATTGTTTGAACTTGTGCCTCCTCCCTATATTCAAGGACCATGCATTCTTGAGCTGATTCATTTGATCCAATGTCTAGATTTGGCTCAATTTGGTACATGAAAACTTCCTACTTGTTGAGCCCTTCCTACACATGTGTCACAAAATATTTTGCAAACAAAAGTGAGAGATGATGTTAAATATATAAGTGTAGTTTATGTATGCAAGCAAACAAATTGATAAAACATGATGAGCTATAAGTGAGAGAAGTTTGTGCTATTTTTATATGCTCATCCATACCAGTAGAAGGAAGTGATATTGACCCCTCTCCAAAAAGCATTGTTTGAACTTGGGTCTCCTCCCTAACTTCAAGGTCCATGTGTTCTTCAACGGATTCGTTTGATCCAATATCTAGATTTGGCTCGACTCCAGCTTGAGGAATACCTAGAGCATAAAACATAAAAATAATGAGAACATTGAAGTGATGAAAAGAAAAAACCAAAGACACAAAACAACTACATGCACATGTATGAAAACAAATCCATAAATGCATAGCCAAGGATAGGATACACATAGGTCAAATTCCATGCCAAGCATCAAAGTTTGATGATTATGCATACAAGTGACTTAGAACTTTTAGGCTAGTGATATAGCAAAGGAAACCCTTAAAGTATAACAAGGTGATCCAAAGAACCCCCAAAAAATTGGGCTATAAGATGTTTCAAGGTTTCAAATAAATTTCCAATATCATGCTAAGATGAAAAAAGTTAAAAAATTTATGGGACATAAAACACAACCCAAATAATCAACTAAAACCAAACACAAATATTGAAACAAAAAGAATTGGCTTAAGGAATTGGATTCAAGGATTAGATAAACATTGCAACTTGCATGACCAAGATGACTTGAGGACATTTAAAAGTATTTATAGTCATTCAAGTGCAATGATGGTTAGAAACCTTAAAAAAAAATGTGTGTTAAGACATAATTTAAAGAATAATCTATCATATATAACTATTATTCCTTGGCACCATATATCTTGAGTTTTGATGTATACATGTGTTAGTCTCTAGAAAACCTGACATTGCATTGGCTTTAAGTATAATTTGAGTTCTAATTTTCAAATAATTCTAGAGCTTAGAATTGGGCATTTATTAAAATATTTAAAAAATATTTTTAAGGAACTATTGATCATTAGATTAAATTGAATGGGAGCTTAGAAAAATCTTAAGCTAATTAGATGTTGCAATGTAGGTTGGATAGGAGATATTGATAACAAAATATCAACATTAGAATGCTACTTCATTGTACATGAAGGTGTAGTTTCATGAATAATTAAGAAAAAATAATGGTTTCTTTTAAAGTGCAAAGTTAGAATATATAGGAATTTGCAAAGCCATAAAATAATTAATGTGGTTGAAAAAATTATGAAAAATTTAAGGTTTCATTGGAGAACTAAGCATGTATTGAAGTACGCTATCATTTTCTTCATGAACAAAGTAAAGAGAAAATTGTGTAGATGTAATACTCAACAATGATAATGTGATGACAAAAACATTAAACAAAGGTATTGGTAAAAGATAAGAGTAAGGTTTGTAGGGAAGGATTTAATGTACAATATTTTATTTAAGAGTACATTTTAAGTTGGGGTATTGTAAGTTGAAAAATGGTCATACATTAAACATTTCTAATTCTAATAAGAAAGCCAATGCAAAATGTATGCACATACAAATTTTTGTTTAGGTGTACTAACCAAATTATTGGGTGGAGTAATGCACATTATGGATTCCATCCCATCAAATGAATACTCATGTTTTTTCAAAGTAAAAGTCCTAAACACACACTTGAGAGTGAGAGAGAGAAGAAACAAGCATGTACCTTGTTTCTTTCTATGATAATTTTCCAAGTTTTGTTCACACCTCTTATGTTCTTCTTTTGAAAATTTTCGTTGAGACACATTTTTCTTTTTCTTTGTTGTCCCATTTTCTTCTTCAACTTAAAGATGACTCAAAACAAGTCCTCTACCAACTTAGTTAAATTATCCTCCAAATTTTTCCCTGATTGATAAAAATGAAAAGTTGTCGAGCTCCAATATTTGCCCCTTGATAAATGTGCAAAAAGTTCTTCCTCCAAAAATCTGCATCTAAGTGATACAAATGAGTAAATTAATCTTGCACTCTGATATCCAAAATAATGAAAGTGCTTCTATTTATATGCATATGGGATAGTGTACATGGAACAACTAGATCCTAGTTTAAATGAATCAAGTAGTAAACAAACAAGTTATTTTATTGTGGAGTTTGTTGTTATTTAATTCATAGGTATGCACAACATATCTAGTAATTTTAGAATTTTGTTAAAGTGTCAAAATGTATATTAGAGGTATAATTTGAATTGAATTTTCTTAATTATATTTGAATTGAATTTCAAGTTAGTTGTCAAAAATGTATAATAGAGGCATAATTTGAATTAAATTTTCTTCATTATATTTGAATTGGAATTTCAAAGTTACTTGTCAAAACGTGATAATAGAGGTATAATTTGAATTGAATTTTCTAATTATATTTGAATTGAATTTCAAGTTACTTGTCAAAAAGATTATATCTTGTTCTCAACTCAATGGTTCATGTTGCTTAAGTCATTTAATTTTTTTTTTTATTGTGATCAACATGAATGAACTTAATTATAAAATGGCATTGATTTCCCTAATATTCTACTAGAGATCAAATATATATTGAATATAAGGAAATGTAAGTTGTAAGAGATCATAAAATAAGAAAACATGTATGTATATTGAATATTTAAAGCAAATGCATACATATATTATATGTAAACATGTTTAAACCATAAGAAAACACATGTACATACATGTAAAGGGATTCAATACATATAAACATAACACATATTATAAGAAAAGAGGAAAATGTATGTATATATCATATAAGAAAATATATGTACATATCATATAAGCAAAGTGTAAATTAAAGATCATCAAATGTCGAATACTAAAGATCAACATATAAGCAAATGTATGTATATCATATAAGCAAATGTAAGTTAGAGATCATCAAATCTCAAATACTAAAGATCATCATGTATAAGAAAATACATGTGGTAAAGATCATAAATCTAGTGTGCATGGCCTAATATGAATGTCTACTTCTAGTCGAATGGCCATCTGAATGAGAACGATCCTACTCTGATGGATGTGTTGAGCCCTATAAATAAAATTGTGTACAGGATGTGTTAAATACATATAATTTATATTAAATAAATTTTATGAAATTTATTTTTAAATGAACTTGTATTTTTAAATATCAATCTAGATCTATGCATACATAAATATTGCATGTACATATACATGTGTGATTATATAAAAATGTAAAACTCACATGTCCACTGGCAGCAGATTCATCCACAAAGTCACATCGATCATGCACACGATCTGGACCAAGGCTAGGAGTGATATGAGGTATGTCCACCTGTAACAATATATATACATATATATATCAACTTACATGAATATCTAGTTTTTTTTTTTTAAATAATGAAAAAAGAATTGAAACATGCGCATGCACACATACATGCACATCATCTGATATCAGATGACCTAAGTCCTCTGAAACGGTCGCCTCCACCATATCCACCAAATAGTCAAGCAACGAATCAACATCTGCATCCATCCGATCTATCCCATGTTGTGCTAGAAATGATGAATGTAGAGGACTATGAAGGTGAGATGGCATCGACGATGATGAACTAGAACCAATCAACATATCAATAAAACCCATAGTCCGTACAGCTGTTGAATGAACTCTAGGTGGATCCTGATGCACACTAGTGCTCGACTGAGAGTGATGGGATCCTGGAACTGAACAACCTCTGCATCTCAAATAATCTCTAACATTATCTACACCAATCCCATTGTCTAATGCAATGTGGGCATATGCCTCCAACAGGTCCTCAACCAAACAATGTAGAGTCATGCGTGCCATATCTCTTGTAAGTGCATCAAGCTATGTAGGAGTAGGGATGCCGAACACTGTAAAAGGATCCATGGTGGTCCACTGTGCTGAAAATGGCGTGGATTGGGAATGTTTAGACTTCAAGTATTGACCTACACGGTCATTAGATATCCTAGTGGTGGCAGCCACAATGTCACCTATAGTGTCAATTGCTTCCTTTTGGGAAGCAATGACAACCTCATCTGCTATGGGGGCTAGAGCTGGGGTGAGAGTAGGAGACCTCTCACCAACCAATACCCTAAACACTAGGGGTGCTCTATCTACTCGATGATAGGTGGGCCTATCAGCAATCTTGCCACGCCCTTGACCAGCATATGGTGGAATGTCTAGGTAGTTAACTTTGAGGCCCAAATAGACCTCAACATACAATTGCTAAACAAAATACAATGGAATCTGGTCATTGTTTGGGTATAGACCATGTGTTGCAAGAAATCGTGGGTAGATCAATGAGGCCATAGCATGATTGACATATCTAGGGACTTGATATCCCCTAACCTTATGCACATTTTGATAAAATGGAAAACAAGTGGCTTTTATCATTTCTTTGGCATGACACTATCTTGTATTTGTTTAAGGGGAACATCACCATGTACTTCTTCTTGCATGCGGGAAAGAATAACAACTACTCTACCTGGGGAATATGCACTAGTCCTCTCAAGTTCATTTTTTAGTTTTTCTAGACTATGCAATATTAACATGCATGGTTCACTATATATCCCTGGGTTTGCACCCTGTGCTAATGAATCTCTCAATTTTTTAATCTCATTAGTGGTATTTCCAAACAAATTTTCTGCAGGTGGAACATCTTCATTTTCCATGTTATATATGTATGTACACCTAAAGAAGCAATGAGACCTTGGTAAATAATATATCTAGATATAGAGAATATATTTATCTAAAACAGTTCTAATAATTCATCTACTCATCAATAATATTTTCATACCATTAACAATTTAAAAAGAATTGGAAGACAACTATAATCTATAACATAACATCCTTAATGGTTCAAATTTTAAATGAAACAATGAAAGAAAAAATAAGAAAACAAAGATTAGTGTAAAATTATTTGAAAATAATTGGGGATAAAAATATCTAATCTAATAGTTGTTAACATAAATGAACTTCAAAATAGGATTATGTAAGTGAAAAAAAAGTTCTATTGCCTTCATTGAACTAAATTTATCTAGTTAAGATATGTCTAAAATTAAGAATTCACACTAGAATATCAATATTCCATAAGAATCTCATAAAGAGGATGAATTTAATGGAAGATAATATAAAATCCTCCATATGAGGATGAATTTTATCATTACATAATGAGTGAATCATCTCAATTATATAGCCAAGAACATAAAAAAATTATAGATTGGAAAGCAAAATAATCAGACATTTATCATATTTTTATATGTATAAAGTTTAGATACCATCAAACTATTTAAACTTATAGATTGCATAAAGCTATAAATTGAATCGTTAAAACTAATTTATTAAGAATCAAATCTAATAAAGTTTAACTTCATTTTGCATACTTGTTATAAATATCTCACTAATCCAACCATACATTTTATATATGTTAAAAAATATATAATTGTTATGCCCATAATTTTTCACTAGAAAAACCCAATAATTTTTTTTTTTGAATCCTTTAATTATGCTAATTAATGCTTTAAGCGTTTATGATGCAACAATAACCATCTCCAATAGAATTAACATCCTTTCTTTAATTAATTTGTTGGTTTAACTTGCTAATGCGATACTATTATTAATGCATCTCTCACTATTAACTATACTTTAAATATTAAATTTGCAAGTATCACAATTTAATGGTTACACTAATAATATTCTCATTATAATGGTTATGTCATCGTAACCCACAATGAGTTGTTCCTACTTCTATTTCTTGTTGACAGTAAGGTCAATATGGTATTATGATTATTAGGATAGTTCCTCATGACCCAATGATGGCATTTAAAGTACTAAATATGTAACTTTTGATGGTAATAACAACATGAATAATTATATGGTTTGCATTTATTTATTTATTTTCCTCTCATATTTCAACATCTATAAAAGGTTTTGCCAAAAATGCTATCCAATTATCGATGAACATTAATAAGGTTAAGTATGCTAACATTAGTATTAAGGTAACTATCGATATGAATATTGATAAGAGTATTAACAATACTCGATGATATTAAGGCTCCCTCTACAATTAATACAAACATTCTATCAATTTTATTACTCACAAATAATATTAAACTTTACTCATAATAGAAATGTTAATGTGATAGTGATATCATGTTTACATAGCACATAAACACTATTATTTGTCAGCTCATTGTTGCTTGCAAAACTTTTATTACCATCTTAGCATCCCTAATAAGATTATCAATAAAATACTTTTCTTACTCGGGTGATTTTATTTGCGACTTATTTTAGTATGACGACCCCCCTTTATATTACCCTCAATAATAGTATCACTATTTGTTATTAATATATTTAATTTTAATTCTTTTATCTAACTCTTATATATTGTTATAGCATTTATTTAATTATTCATCTCTATTACAAAAATAATTATATGATTAAATATATTGCATACTTGTTATAAATATCTCACTAATCCAACCATACATTTTATATATGTTAAAAAATATATAATTTATCAATTTATACAACTTCTAATTATGATAAAGACAAGAATCTTAACCTATACCATTATTTTGAGTTTGGTTTAATAGAAATTGAAAAAAATTATCATCATAAAAAAAATAATGAATAAACTAAGGATCATTTTAACAATGGTGAATTAGTGCCTAAATATTGGCCTAAAAAATTATAATATTCAACATTCTCATCACAAATTATATATGAAAACTAAGGATCATTTGGTTATATATATTTTCATAGATTTAAAATTTGAATATTTATTACTATAACATGTTCATTACAATTAGATTTTTAAATAATATTGTAATAATTTATTATGTCTTTGAAATTTGTTTTGTGGATTTTAATGTTGTTTTTTAAATTTAAGTTAGAGTAAGTAGAATCTAATGAGATACCTTAAAAAGATTCAAGTTTTATAATTTAAATCTCCCTCTTATAAATATAGTTTTTTCTAGTCTTACAATTTCTTGTGTCATCTGTTCAATTATTTTAGCTATGGATTTAGCCGCAATCTTGTAGGAGGTATTAAGAAGAGTAATTAGTATCCACCCTCAGATAAAAAAAATATTTTTCCTTTAGGAATTAATTTATCAACCCTTGATTAATAGAATTTAAATGATGGATCCCTTTGATAAAGCTACTTTTTATACCTCATAGAGTCCTCCTTGATGAATGGACATATTGTTTTAAGGAATTGTGTAGCTAAACCATCTATTCCAAGACTTTTTGAGTATTCAAATCCTTCAAGGAAATATCAACCTCCTCAAGGGTGAATAAATTATCTAAATGTGCCTATTTTTTGAGACCAATTATTTTGGGTATGCAAGTGCCAATCAATTCCTCAACTATATCTTGAAGTGGATCTCCTTCAACTAGATCAATTAAAAATTATTTGTAATGTTGGAGGAAAATGGATTTAATATCATTAGAGTTGTCATGGAACTACCTCTCTTGATCAACGATAGATATTATCCACTCTTTGAATGTAAATATGTTCGAGATAACTAAAAAATAATTTGTATCCCTTATATCCTTTCATCCAATGTAGCCTATCTCTTAATTGAGATCCTCTACCACAATTAAGTTCAAATCTTCTAAGTTTTATTTCAACGGAAGCAACCACTCATTGTAGAAAAAATATTAGTAAGTGCTAAAGCCAAAACAAGTTTTTTTTTTTCTATTTGGATCCATATGTTTTTTCCATTCTAGATCTCTTTCTCTAGCCATATTCTTATTGTAAGATCATAGTAAGGTAGTGCAATAGATTTAATCGCATCATTCCACAATTGTATCCACTTACCATTTTGATGAGATCTAGGAACATCAACCAAATTTAGGGATATTAGGGAAGCAAGGTGATCAATTTGATTGAGGTGGGAAGTGTTGAGCTTGAAGGATAGATTATTAGGTATGAGGAATAAGAAGTTTGAAAAGTTTAAAGAATTGGGAGGTGATATGTGAGATAGGTTTAATAGAATCTACTTAAATAAGGGTGTTTTGTGGAGAGGGGACAATGGAAAGAGAAATAACTAGGTTTTAATCTATCAATACAACTAAGTTTCCCTTAGTTCACCATCTCTTTAGTTGGTCCAAGTGAACTAATGATCAGTATAAGAATATTTTTTGTCTAAAATGGGATCTAAACCCCTCATGGTATTTCTAGTTAGGATGTAGGAATTCAATTATTTTTTAGAGATTTATGAGAACTAAACCAAATTGTATCTTGGTTTTTTCCACCATATCATATTCACCTCCTTGTAGCCATTTAGTCATAGGGAGGGCATAAAAATCCATTCCCACAATTTAACTTGAGATGAGGAGTCATTAGGCATACAATAAAGAAAAAATGAATAGGTATTCCTTAGATTAGTAGTAAGCACTAAGCACAATTGTTGTTGGGATTCCCTCCTCAATAGATGATAAACTTAGCCAAGTATTGGGAAAGGTGGGTCAACCTTGCATCCTAATATTTTGATTCATTATTTTGTCCTCATATTAGGAAATGAGGCATCTCACTTTGTGTTGGTAGTTATTTGTCATTTGTTGAATGCTTCAAGGGAGGTGTCTAAGATGTTCTAAGAGCATATAATATCATTATAGCTTTATAAGATGAAACCATCTTATGACATTTAAGAGCATGACTATAGAATATTTACAGTAAAGTATTGACCAACATTATGAAAAATCATAAGAAATCTTTTAAGAAATAGCAACTGTGTCAAGGAAAAAGATGTGGAAATTTACAAGAACTTTTTTTTAAAAGAAAAAGTGGGAGACCACTTATAATTTTATTTATATATAATATTTTACATATAGCTGGTTTAGGTGGACATACTAGCGGGAAAGAACCAGCAAGAAAACCCTTAGTTGCAGTCTGAGTAACAAATTTTACAAAATATCAAAAAGACCAATGAGGTCCTAGTACAAATAATGACCAATTGTCGTTACAGCGTTACAAAGCACATTGGTTGAATACATCGATACATATGCACATTCTCTTATGCCCAAATACCCAAAAGAAGACATCATACTAGATATACTTATGAGCTGAATACATAACACAATGGAGATTACAAAACCTTACTAAATATAAGACTGATAAGCTAGGAAGCCACTTTCAAAAAGATGCAAATTTTCCACCAACATGCTGAAAGCCATTAACCGAGCTTTCTTTTTTTTCCACTTGTTTACCTTTGTGTTGGCGATCATGCTCAAATGAAGGTTTTGATTTGTTTTAATATCAGGCACATAATGATAACATAATTTCTTTTTGGATGAAGATGGAAGTTGCAAATCATGAATGCAAACCTGACTTCTCAAAGAAAGAAATGGCATGATATTTTCTTTTAAATCAATCTCCTCCATGGAAATGGAAGATGTCGTATCTGTTGAGAACTTGGTAGAGATGTGAAGAAGTGTCATGCATTGTGGATAATAACATGCCTTGGAGACTTATGTCAACATGGAGTCTCTTCTTGTGAAACAAAACCTTCTTTTGAATAATTAACATTAGAAATTATCTGTTTGAGCATATTGTGTATAATCACATAAGAAACCAACAATGGAAGATTAGTCTCAACTAAAATTCCACCTTATAGATAACATTCATACTAGAAGCCAACATTTCAAGACCAAATTTCATAAATAGAAAGTTCATGTGTTATATATCATGCCTTTGAGGGTCCACAAGTACCATGAGCCTTTTGGAAATCCTTCTCCATCTAAATACATCCATTCCAAGACCATTTGGAGGTGGGTATACAATATGAGCCAAGTATTAATTTATAATGTTAATTATTGAAAGAAGGTATATAAATTATTCGAGCATCTTAATTCTCATACAAAGTTACATCTTAGTCAATTTCTCAATGTATGAGTTCCATATATTTGTAAATTTTTCTTAATATAAAAACATATTTTATTTCATTAAAATTAACCTATCTATTCCATGTTACAAAGAATGCTCTTATTTTAAATTATAAGTATATAATTCAAAATTAATTAGTAATTTTCAAGATAGAGTACACACAATTTCTTTAGTTAAAATAAAATAATATTCTTATTTCCATGTGAGAGTTATGTAGAATGGTAGTTTGATGTCTCAAAATATTTCTTTCATACATACTAAATTTTTATCATTACATTATGAGTGAATCATCTCAATTATATAGCCAAGCACATCAAAAATTTATAGAGTGGAAAGAAAAATAATCACACATTTATCATATTTTTATATGTATAAAGTTTCTACCATCAAACTATTTATAATTATAGATTAAATTATTTTTGAATTTGGTTATTTGGGTTCAACATGTCATGCTATAGGATTTTCTTGTTTTTTCACCATGTTGTCATGTGTAGATAGCTATGTATTTTATAGGTTTAGGAATTTTAGAGGAAGGAAAGGTTGAACAAAATGCATAAGGATGAGATGGAGCCTTTTTTACCTTAGGATTTGGTTGAGACTCCCTTTGAGCATAATCGAGGGGTGGTTGGTCCTCTTGTAGATATGACTAATTTAGAAGGTCTTGTCAAGATAAATTTAGAGGAGATTGGTAGAGACAAGAATCATGTTACATATGGATTAGTTGGAGTTCATTGCCTCTACCATTCTCTTGAATTGCAACATTCACCTCTTGGCATTTCTTCTAATAATTTAAAAATATGAAGAAGGTTCAAGTTTAGAAGATTATAGGAACCCTTTATTCCCTTTGGTCTCAAGTTTGGAAACTAAAGATGGAAACTCCATTACAAACCTGAACTAGGTTTGAATTCATGGAAAATGATAAGGTTCACAATAAGATATAGTTCCTTGAATAATTTTGGATTCAAGTTGTGAAATGATAGATCTACTAATGTTTTTGGGAAAACGTCCCTCTTTATTAGATACATTGCCACTATTGGTGGATTATTTCTAATTGGATGCTATTTTTCTAACTTACAACTATATTTTTCTTGTTGTTGTTCCATGCCAATATGATTGATCATTTTTTGTCTCTTTATTGGTATTTGTAAAAGGGTGGGGCCCTTTCAAAATTTCTATTTCTAATTCATAAATTCAACCAAAATTATTTACCCTAAAATTAAAATATAAGTAATTTAAACTTTAAAATAGTCTTTTTTGATATTATATAATAGCCTCATGTATTTAATTTATAAATCCTCTTATTCTTTATGTTTAATTTCAAAATTTTAATGCTCTCAAGTATAGATTACAAACACACATTCTTTACATTTTTTCTCTTTCTTTTGTACTATTTTGTATATGAGTGTCTTATATGCATTGCCTCAAACATATAATTTTGATGTCCTATACCTAGTTCTAAATGTAGTTTTATGAATGTATTCCTCCTTTATTCTTTGCTAATTGTAATTGAATATTAGACCTATTTTTAAAAATATGGCCACCCCTCTCAATTAGTAAAATAAGTCATCTATTTTAGGTGGTGGATATTAATGTTAATTGTTTATTTATTGAACATACATAATCAAGACAACTTGGAAAAGTGTCTTATCTTTCTTTTTCATAAAAATAGTTGGAGCATCCCATGACAAGACACTAAAACATATAAATCCTTTCTTTAAAATGTCATGTAGGTTCAATCCTTTAATTCATGCAAATATGAAGTGTTTGTTTGATAGGGATCTCTAGATATAGGGGCTAATTCATGCATGAACTCTATTAAAAAATAAAACACCCATTTAGGAGGAAACATGAGGAATTCATTCTAGGATTTAGACATCCTAAGACTTTTGTAATGGAGGTTTATTTTCATTTGAATGGTTCTCATTCACTTTTACTAAATAAAAATTAACAACAAACAAGGCACACCCTTTTCTTTATTCTCTTTTGAGTTGTAAAATAGAAAATTTAATAATACCTTCATTCCTTTAATCCTAATAGAACTATTTTATTATACATTTCATTCAAACAATCTAGTTTCTTTCCTCTAAATTTATTCTTCGATTCATACATTTAGTTCACCAACCATTTTTGGAGTAATGTCATAAGACTCAAAGGAAAAATATGAAGAATTTTATCCAAGTTTCCATTGTATGCACCCTAAAATTTATATCATGAACTGTTTGATATAATGTCTCAAATAAATTTATTAATGAACTGTTTGATATAATGCCTCAAATAAATTTCCAATAGTGTTTTTGACGGAGTATGATAGAAATAGTGTTTTTGTAATACCCCTCATATTACTACTTGATTCTTGACATTCTCTGTGGTTTTTGTTTGGAACATTGTGATTTTGATGATACTGTTGATATTATGTTGTGGTAGCTTAGACTGTTACTGATTATATACTCTTATGTTACCATGGATATTATGATGATATTTTATTACGATTGTTTTGATGAAATTATTTGGAATGCAGTAGTCTAGAGGATAGTAATTGATGATATTGATACAAATTTATGTAAATTTATAATGCTTTAGATGATGATATGTTTTGGTGAGGGGACAGGTAGCATCACTCGTTAACGAGCACCCTGCTACACTGCAAATCCTTCTCATGATGCTTTGTAATTGATTATATGTATATATGCTGTATATCACCTTGTTGGATGTAGGATTTGCAGGAATAAGACTCGATTCCACCTATTTCGATAGGTCTGGGCGAGCAATGTACCAACCCAACGGCAAGAAGTTGAACAAAGGCGACATGGAAGTAACTTCGTTCCAAGGTGTCAACAGTCTTGTACCTTCTTGGTTTGTGCGTCTTAGTCACAGTCATTGTGTTGTTGCATTGGTCTTTGTATGTTATTGTGATTTTGTGATTTATCTAATGTGGTGTATGGTTTATTGTTGTGATTTAAATAATTAAACAATTAATAAAATAAAAACATAAAATAGTAAATAAATAAAGCAATAGATAAATATTAGTAGTAGTGGTAAAATATTACATTTATTTTGAATCTTACAAATGGTTGTTTTTAATTATTTTACTGTGCATGTATTTATTTAATTTGTTTGTGGAAATGATAAATAAATAAACAAATAAAAAGTTCAATCTTTTGTGGAATTGAATGTATTTAAATTTTATTTTTGGAGAAGTGACTTTTGGTATTCACAGGAAGAGGAAATGAAAGAGACCTTTTTGTGTGTGATTTATTTAGAGGATTTTTGGTTGGTAGGGGGTGGCATTCTCTTTCCAACATATTTTGGAGAAATTTGGCAGTCATTTTTCTGTTATAGTATTGCATTATTTTCTTATTCTGGAGAATTCATTGGGGATTAAGATTTAAGTTTGAGGGAGGATCTTGGAGCTGATGCTCGAAGGATTGGATCGGAAAGAAGGATAAAGCTTCTACAGTTATCTACAGGCGCAGGACGCCAGGTTCTCCTTCTTCTTTTAAATTATTTTCTTTATAGCATCAAATGAAATAAGAATTCCTTGTTGTGAATGAAATTTTCTCCTGGATTGAAATTTAATGCATGTAGAAAATTTGCAAATCCTTAGAAATATTTGGGACTATTTTCCAATCAAGAAAATCTTATTGGGGTTTGGGATTGTTATTTATTTAAAGTAAAATTTTGTTGGGATTCTAGAATTGAATAGGGTTACTGTAGTTTTAAGTTAAAAATAATAATAAACCAGTAAAAGAATAACATCATCTCTGAGAATTCGGGGTTGTGAAAATCCTCAATTGTAGATAAATTTTACAAAGTTATTCTGTGTATAAATATTTGTATTGAACAGTAATTGAATTCTGTTTCTCTGTATTCAAAATATTCTTTTATGCAATATATATATATATGTATCAGATATATATATATATATATATACATATATGTATGCACACACATATATATATATATATATAAAAATATAAAGATAGTTTAAAGAATTTTTTTTTTAAATAAGGTTAAAAGTTCGCCAAATAAATTTATTTTGAAATTATTTAAAAATGCAGACTGGGTGAGGGTTCGGCCTGGGCCGTACCCACCACCCAGCCTACCGTGGTTGGTGCGGCAGCCTACGGGCTACCACGGCAGTCCGTCGGACTGCTGTGACAGTCCGTGGACTGTCCGCGACCGGTAGATTACCCCCGGCGATGGCCTTTATTTGTTTTGAATGAAGTTCCGGTCATTCGTTTAAAACGGAAATTCGTGTGTTGAATTTTTTTATATATGCATTTATATATATATATATATATCATATATATATGTATATATATATATCATATATTTATTATTTAATTTAATTATATTTATGTCACAATTTC
>VDFB02340863.1:0-62238 GCA_007258455.2 Sequoia sempervirens
CTTGACAACTTTGACAATTTTTCTTCAAACTTGTTCTCCACTTGATCTTCAACATATGAACCTACAAACACACATTCAAGAGGAGAAAAACTTGTTGATTGTTAGAGGATAGGGGTTTTCCTTACTCAAATCCCTTTTAGATAATTAAACCTTGTGATGATATAATGGAATAGAAGCATGAAACATGAAATATGCAATAATAATACCTTGGAAGTTGTCTTGGAATGTAAATATGCAAACTAATATGAAGTATCCATGAAGTATGTAGATCTTGATCTCAAATTAGACGTGAAAAAATGCTTTCCAATAGATCTTCAATACTACATTAATAATTTTAGTTCAACAACATGCTTGATGCACTATGGCTTTGACATGATGATACGACCTTGAATTGCTGCAATGAACTCTTCATAATCCTCCCTTGAATGCCTTTGAAATGCTCTATAATGCTCTCCTGATCATAAGTTTTCTATAATGCTTGGATACTTGAAATTTCTTAGATGAAACTAGGTGGCCCTTTGTCATTGATGGCAACACCAACTCTAAAAAACCATCAAGTAGCATACTTAATATGGGCGATAGACCGTCAATATCCCATCCAATGACATGTAAGTGGGAACTATGGATCACCCATTTCAAGAGCCATCTGAATGTCCATCTACTATCCAAAAAGCATCTACACAAATATCTATACTAGATAAATTTTGTATCTGTACAATGTGACATGCATTTTCAAGGAATTATTTTTTGTGTAAGATCATGTTGGACCATTGAAAAACATTATAGAAACCAATATTTTTCTATCCTTATGTAGGTCTGATTCTCAATTCATCACTTTCATACATAATTTATGTCTTAACATGTGGTTTGTTTTCTTTTTAAAGAAAATTAGGGTGGTAAATTATTATAAGCATGCAAAAAATTTCCATTGCAAACTATTAGCGCAATCAACTCACTATTACAAGGTGTTTCCAACTTTCAGTTACACATTAACAACTTGTGCAACTATTGTTAATGACTGTTCAACTTCAAATTACATCTATTGTTTACTGTTGTTTTAATTACTTTTGGGTATGTGTAGGATCATCATGGAAAAAGTAGGCCCTGAAGTGGTGAAAAATTCAGAAAAATCAGAGTTAGGCAACTTGATGTAAAAATTTGAATAAGTTATCTATATTATTTCAAAAATATGTAAGAATAGAATATGTAGAAAATTGAATTTAGTTTCTAAACTACTAGGTTTTTTTTTTTTAAGATCTATTTGGTGAAAATTTGAAATTTCAATGCAATAGTACTTAAATTTCAGGGGAAAAATAAGAAGTAGGTGTTTGTCTTACCACCCTAACCACAATAAAATGATAAAAAAAATTTATAAGATTTTAGATATAAGGATAGGACTCATGTCCCAATTTAATGCATATTTTTTGTAATTTTTTTCCAAGTAAATAATTAATTATGATTTTTTTATTACAACTTTAAAAAAAAATAAAAACCCGTATGTCTGACCACCTTAATTTGGTCAAAACTTCATGAAATTCATTTTTTTTAATCCTATAGTATACGAAGCATATAATGTGACACATGTTTTAGATTCAAAAAATGTGATATCGTTTGAAAGCTATAGATGTTTTTCAATTAGCCTATGAATCAGGACTTTAGTAGTAATTCAAATAGAAAATGAATAATACTTATTTATTAAATTCAAAGTAAATAATAATTTATATTGGTGGAGAGCTAAGAATCTCATTTAAAAACCCTTTTTGTTTCATCAATTTTGAGTAAAAAAAAGTCATCAACCATATACCCTACACATACCCATCATATCGCCAATTTTTGGCCCATCATGATCCTGCACATACCCTTTTGTATAAGCTAACTAATAGATTTTTTCCCTGATTTTGATCCTAGGATTCTCCTACAATGGGTATATAGTTGTAATCTTATTCATTTGATAATTATAAGAAAGATATCAACTTTATGCAATATGTACGCACTCTATGCTTGTTTGTAATCTCCCAGTCTTGTTGGTTTTCACATGGTATCAGAGCCATTAAGGATTTGTATAGGCCACCATGTTTGAATTTATTACATTCTATATTTTTGCTTTCATCACTGTGTAGTCTCAATTCATAGGAAAGAAAAATTGACCCTATTTTGACCAATTTGTGGCACTTTTTGCATCATGTAAGGGGGAATTGCATTGAGGAGGGTGTACATTGCAATGGGGAGGCCGCAATTTTTCTATTGGAACTATGATTTGGCCTCTATGTGGAGCGATTTAGCCACTGTGTGCCATGAGTTTTTTTGTGAAATCTATTGTTTGAGGTGCAACGTTAAATCTTCATTTTGGCAAGCACTTTCACCCTCACCGATGCAATTTATCATCCAATGGAGCATCCAAAGGCCACACCATTTTATAGTTGCAAAGGGCACGATTCATCTGCAAAGGTAGCCACACATCTTTTCAAGGGATCTACGTAATAGTCCAAGCCATGTATCATTCCAGTTCTAGCCCTTGAAATCCTTAGGTGATGAAGGGCATCAAATTCATAGAAAGAGGAGGTGTCAATATTCATCATCAAATGACATTTAGGGGAGTCAAATTCCCTATTTTGGGAGGCGTGAATTTCCTGTACTTGGAGGCATGAATTCCTTGTATCATGGCATTCACTTTGCTATCACAATTTTTCCCTATTGTTGGATACTTCGTTGTCTCTTGGTGTTTCCTTCACTATCATTTGTGCAATTTTATTTGCACTTGATTATGTTGCAGCTATCACAACACCTGCGAGTATAAGAATTTTGGTTGATCAATTTGGGAAAAGAGGCACAAACGGATGTCAAATTGCACCTACTAAAGGGGTGTTTTGCAAATTATATCCCTTAAATCATTTTTTTTTCAGGTATTGAAGATCAAAGCTATTAGAAAGAATGGAATTTCCAATCTTTGCAATTATCACACCATATAACTATTATGAATGGAAGCCAAAGATTCTAATTTAGCTCAGAAGTAGAGGCTTGTATCAGATAGTCATGGAAACAAAGATTGAACCAAATCCCGCAATTGAAAAATCCAAATATTTCAATCACATGGATGAGGCCTTTGGTCTCCTATGCTTATCCATGTCTCTGGAATTTCTATTTCATGTTGAAGCATGCGAATTTCTCCAAATGAATTTTGGACTATGCTGGAGACTCTTTTTGGGAAGAAAGATGAGATGTAGGGTCACATCCTTAAAAATGAGATCAACTGATCAGATCTGACCAAATTTGAAAATATTCAAGAATTTCTCACAAAGTTCAATGACTTATTACTCTAGTTGAAAGGATGTGGAATTGACAAATCCCAGCAAGAAAGAAAATTAGTTCTTGCTATTTTATCAAAATTTGGTCTAGAATATGTCTTATTTGTCTCCACTTTTCACATAGTCAAGCTTACAACATGAGAAACTTGGAAGATACCTACACTTAATGCTTTTATTGAGTCCCTAATACATGAGTAGAATAAGCTCATAAAGATGGGAACATTAAACAATTCCAAAGCTCTTACACATGCTATGCATACAAATGAGAAGAAAAATTCGAGACCAAATCAACAATTCAAAGGAAAAAGGAAGCAGGAACTAGATCCATGAAAGGGAGATAACTTCAAAGCTCTAGATGAATCTGCCAGCTTGAAGGAAAGGATTCAATCAAAAAGATAAATCAAAGTGCAAATATAGCAATCGTGGTTACCATCTGAAATCATCATGCATGAAGAATGCAATTGACCTCATGGTGCAAAAACTTCAACAAAATAACCTTGGTAACTTTATTCGAGAAAGTGCCAAGAAGAAGCAGGAAGAAAAGGAACCAAAAACAAGAGGTACATTTGCACATGCATAATTAATTGCTATTCATTCTTCTCCAGATATTTGAATCATAGACTAGAGACATTTAGACCACATTGCAGCCACAAAATATTTTCTCTCATCTTTGGAACCATACGATGGTCCTCTTATTCTAATGGGAGATGACTCTCCAGTAGAGGCAACAAGAAAAGGGATGGTAGAACTTGGACTTGGAAGTTTTGAGAATGTCTTGCACATTCCAAAGCTTTCAATCAATCTTCTCTGTATTTATCAAATGACTCATTCTAGCACCAGAAGTGGAGTTGAATTCACCCCAAATTTGATGAGCATATTTGACATGCAAACAACTTCAAAATTGCTATTGGTGAGGAAAATCATCAATCTGACTTGTACACTTTTTCTAACTTTGTTGTTAAATAAGATTATACTTTACTAATAATGCATGCAAATGATGAAGGTAGAATTTGGCATGAATGATTTGGTCATGTAAAATTTAGATACATGCAACAACTTAGCAAATAGAGGATGGTAAAAGGCTTTCCTACCATATAATTTTTTGATGGAGTTTGTGAAGGTTGTGCCCTTGGAAAGCATCCACAAGAAAAGTTTTAGAAAGGACATGCATGGAGAGCCTCCTCCCCTTTAGAGCTTGTTCATAATGATCTTATGGGGCCAATTATAGAGCCTTCCATAAGACAATCCAAATATTTTCTAACATTCACTAATTATTGCACACGATACACATGGGTGTTTTTTCTCAAATTCAAGTTTGAAGTGTTTGAGCATCTCAAGCTTTTCAAAGCTCATGCAGAGAAGCGGTTTGGGAAAATGATCAAGATCCTCCACATAGATAATGGGGGGAGTATGTCAACAACCATGTCTGAAATATTTATGATGAAGCAGGAATACAGTTACATAACAAAGTTCCTTACACTCCACAACAAAATGAGGTAGCTAAGAGGAATAATTAATATGTGAAAGAGATGCCCAATTGTATGTTGCATGCAAGGTCGCTTCCCTCCAAATTGTGGGTTGAAGCAATCAACTATGCTTCATACACAAAAAATAGATCTCCTCACAAATATGTTATAGGAAAAAAACCTTTTGAAGCATGGAGTGGCATGCAACTAGAAGTCACACATTTTCACATTTTTGGTTCATGTGCGTAGGTCATATTCCTATAGACAAGAGGAAGGCTTTGGAGCCTCAAAGTAGAGAATGAATATTTGTTGGATATCCAAATGGTGTAAAGGGATACAGACTATTAGATCTTTCAAGATAAACATGCCACTACCTCAGTGTCTCCTCCTCTTATGGATTTCTGAGATGATACATTCAATCATTCATATTTGATTTCAAATATTTTTGAATCTAATTCAAAGGAAGATTAGCATACATGTGTTGGTCCACATCCAAATCTGGATTATTCTTCAGGTGATGATTTAGTATGCCCTATGAGACATCAAATAACAAAGAGCTTAAGCAAGATATATGATGCCCCTCATGCACTCTCAACTATTGAACCCATCATACCATTGCATGCCTATGTGGCTCTAGCATCTGACCCTCAAACTAATGTAGAAGCTACAAGGAATTGTCTTTGGAAAGCTACCATGGGGGTGGAATACAACTCACTCATAGAAAACCAAACTTGGGACTTGGTTCTACTTCCTTTTGATCACAAGCTTGTCCAATGTAAGTGGGTATATAGGACAAAGAAAGTAGAAAATGGACATGTGAGTAGATACAAAGCAAGGTTACTAGCCAAAGGTTTTCAACAAGTTCATGGCATTGATTATGATGAGACTTTTTCTCCAGTGATAAAAATGGACTCCATTTGGATGTCTCTAGCCATTATAGAAGCAAGAAGGTGGGAGGTTCACCACATGGATGTGAAGAAAAAATTTCTTCATGGTGATCTTAAGGAGAAAATCTACATGGAGCAACTGCAAAGGTATACATAAAGAATTCATCTTTAGTATGCAGACTCAAGAAATCACTCTATGGCCTAAAGTAGGAACCTAGAGCTTGGTATGCTAAAAGGTATGTGTAGGATCATGATGGAAAAATAGGCCCTTAAGTGGCAAAAAATTCTAAAAAATCAGAGTTAGGCAACTTGATGTAAAAAATTGAATAAGTTATCTATATTATTTCAAAAATATGTAAGAATAGAATCTGTAGCAAATTGAATGTAGTTTCTAAACTACTAGGTTTGTTTAAAAAAAAAGTCTAGTTGGTGAAAATTTGAAATTTCAATGCAATGGTACTTAAATTTCAGGGAAAAAATAAGTAGGCGTTTGTCTGACCACCCTAACCACAATAAAATGATAATATTTTTTTATAATTTTTTTCCAAGTAAATAATTAATTATGATGTTTTTATCACAACTTTTTAAAAAATATAAAAACTCATATGTCTGACCACCTTAACTTGGTCAAAACTTCATGAAATTCAATTTTTATTTTTTTAATCCTATAGTATGCAAAGCATAGAATGTGACACATGTTTTGGATTCAAAAAATGTGATACCGTTTGAAAGCTATAGATGTTTTTAAATCAGCCTATCAATCGGGACTTTAGTCGTAATTTGAATAGAAAATGAATAATAATTACTTATTAAATTCAAAGTATAACATAATTTATATCAATGGAAAGTTGTGAATCTCCTTTAAAAACCCTTTTCATTTCATCAATTTTGGGTAAAAAAATAGTCATCAGCCACATACCCATCATATTGCCACTTTTTGGCCCATCATGATCCTGCACATACCCTAAAATGGACTCTTATCTACTATCTTAGAATCTCATGCAATGCAAATCTGATCCAAATGTTTATATGATGAGAAAAACTGACTATTTGTTGATCATAGTGCTCTATGTAGATGATCTACTCATAACAGGTAGTTCATCTAGATCCGTTGCTAAAATTAAACCTACTTTGCATGATAGGTTTTCCATAACAGACATGAGTCTCCTACACTTTTTCCTTGGACTTGAAATCAACTAGAATGAATTGGGAATTTAAGTTGCTCAATCCAAGTATGTCAAAGATCTTCTAGTTCGGTTTCACATGACTGACTACAATCCAACAACCACACCTTTCATATCAGACGTAAAGCTTGAGGATGTCAAAGATACACCACTGGTTGATTGCACACAGTATTGTCAGCTTGTGGGGAGTCTTCTTTATCTCACTCACTCTTGTCCAGATCTCTCATATGCCATGGGGTTGTTTCTAGATACATGTAGGAACCGCATGAGTTACATTGGATGATTTCCAAGCATATACTTCAATATGTCTAGGGAACCATTCAATATGGGATTCATTATTCAACAGGTTGTATTTTGGATCTCATTGGCTACACTAATTCTGATTGGGCTGACTTAATAACATTGATCACAAGTCCACTTCAAGATATGTTCTTTGTTTGGGATCAGGCCCCATTTGTTGGTCAAACAAGAAGCAATCTGCCATTGCTTTATCATCAACATAGGTTGAATATAGAGGTACAATCAACGTTACCATTCAAGCCATTTGAGTACAAAACTTCCTAAATGAGCTTGGTATCCTCTTTAATCATTTGACTATCATTTGGTGTGACAATCAGAGCACATTGAAGCTTTATAGAGATCCCATATAGTGGCAATGGACCAAACACTTTGAGATCCACATTCACTTCATCTATGAATTGATACATGATGGAGTCATCAACTTGTAGTACTATGCAACTTTAGACCAGACTGTCAACATCTTTATGAAGACTTTCACTGAGCACAAGTTTCACTCTCTACGAGACCTTCTTGGGGTGCAAGATACTGTAGCATAGTTGCATAGTAGTTTAATCTTAATGGTTAAAAAAAGGTTTAGAATGTGTAAATAAATGATGTTATTATTGATGAATTATTTTATACATATGTTAAAAGTGTTAAATAAGTGAATTATTATGAAATTTATGATAAATATATTTTATTGTTGAATTCATTGTTAAATAAGTTAATCATTATGAAATCTATGAAAAATATATTTGATTATTGAATTCATTGTTGGTAATTTTTTTTTTATTGAAGTATAATAATTCAACAATCTTGTTCTTGATCAACAATTAATTATGTTTTTCATACATTTTATAATAATTAGACTATTTAACACTTTTAACATATACATAAAGTAATTGGTATAATATTTATTGAATTCAACAACCAAATATATGTTTCTTATATTTTGTAATAATTCAATTATTTAACACTTTTAGCATATGCATAAAGTAATTGGTAAATGGTAAAATCACTTATTTGCATAAGGCACAACACAACACTTATTTTTAGAACTTCCTACAAGATAGCATAAATGTTATATATAATTCAATAAGCTTTTTCTTGACCCAAAAAAATTCAATAATAAGATTTATATTTCTACATTATATATATATATATATAGTTCAAGAGTTTTAGATGACAATTATTTTGTTCACTATTTAACCTTGACCAACATACTTATTTATATATTAGTCAATCAATATTATTTTTGGGTGTTCTTACTAGTTTCTAAGATTTATATTTTTGTGACAATAATTTAGTTGAGAGACTTATTTATATATGTGCATATTATACATCCAATATAATTTTTTAGGTGTTAGCATTTTTTCAAAGTTTCATGAGTTCAATATCTTAAAATATTTGGATTATTTTATTAAAAAGAAGTGAACTCTGAAGTTATTATAATTTATTAATATGGATGGTTATCTACGAAGACACTCACAAAAATTGCAGTTTAATAAGTATCAATCAAAAAGTATTTAATTTCTTTGTTTTCTATTAAAATATATATATATTAATAGAACTCTTTTTATTAATTTGAAGCACCAAATTACATATTTCAGACTTAAAATTTGTATTGAACCCAAATTACATAGCATATTATATATCCACTTTTTTTTCTTTTCTAGAGAATCTCAGTATCATCAAATGTTTTTGTTTTGTTGATGGTGTTTTCTTCCTCTTCACCTCTATCCATTCCTGTTCTATTACAGAGGGTAGGGATAAATCATTTTTGTTTTATACATTCAAGTTTCCACCATTATCATTGGCACCTAGAGTAACAATAGAAATGGATGAAATTTTGGAGTTTGAATGCAACAAAACTGAATTCTCCAAGGGGGATGAAGATGCCATCGTGAGTACCTCTTTTTTCTTGCTTAACAGGCTCGAGCTCAAGAGAATGATTTTGCACATTCATTAGAGAGGGGTGAGGGGAAACTGGAATATTTTCTTGAAGCATAGAGGAAGAGGCAACATCTACTTGCTTAGAAGGAGAGATAACATAGTGACAAGATTCCACACCATCCCACCAAGATTGCATACTATTAGGGGTAGCCTTGGTCCGAACCCTAGCACATTGTGTAGTAGCATGTTCAGTTGTAAAACATTTTCTACACCTAAATAAAATACTTTCATAGTCAATTGGTTGACACCAACATCTGTTGCCAACTTTGAGAAAATTCTTTGCTGGGAGACCTTTTGTAACATCCATTTCAACACAAAGATGAGAAAAAGTCAAATTTTCATAACTGATTAGTTCCTTTGAGATGCTGTCATATTTCCCCAACCCATTTCCAATCACCTTCAAACAATCAATTTCCCAAAATTGTAAAGGAAGGTAAGGTAAACGAACCCACAAAAAAGAAGAATAAAATGTCTATGTTCATGGATCGAAAGAAGGGAACCAAGGTTTGATGCATAAGAAGTTTCCTTGGAAGAACCAAGGCCCGGTATTAAGAATCATCTTTTTATCTTCTATAGATTCGAATTCTAGTATGAAAAAGGATTTTTGCACAAGGATAAATACTAATTTCTTCCTCCACAAAATATTTCTAGTTTGACCATCTAGGAATGAAGATTAGATAGTTTTGGTCATACCTTTATAAATCTGCATACAAGGGCATGGCCCTATAAAAAATTTCTCTAACACCAGCACAACCATCCAAACAAATTTCTGGAGCAGTTGAATGGTGCACAAAGAAAGGTGTTCTTTGTATTGCCTTGCCATGTGGAAAGGGAAGGTTGGAGGGCACAAACCTAGGCTATGTCGATGGACCCGCACTTCTCTCCAAAAAATAGGGCTTCTACATAGAGGGCTTCCTTGTATTTTTTTCCAAGACACTAGCCTCCAATGACCATGCTAGTCTGCTATGTGAAGGACACACAATGGTCTAAAATCCAAAAGGATCACCTGCTTTGGAGCCCATGAGATGAGTAGCAAGTGGAAGGGAAGAGGCGTGCATTGTTGCATAGCCATTTTTTTCAATCAATTTATTTTTCCAAAAAAATAGATATATTATGTAAAATATCACATAAATAATTTATCATAATAATTTTGGAAGTATTAGAATTTATCAATGTTGAATATTTGTTATCATCAAAATATTAATTATTATATTATCACATAAAATTATAATATCTTATGTATTATAGAAAAACCAAATAATGTAAGAAGTATTATTGATTATTATTTCTAAAGATATTCAACATTGATATGATAAAATTTAATTAAAAGAAATCATATTCTAATTATGATCACATATAAAATCATTATAATTGAAAAAATCACCTCATCATTTATTAGGTTGACAAATATTAAGAAATATAAACCTCTACAATTTTGTTAAGTAAATACCACAAGTATTTTGATAAAATCCAAAATTATATAATTAATTAAAATCTAATTTTATTACTATATCGATGAAAGTGCATTCAACATAATGAGAGAAATATCTACACTCACAATTGTTCACCATTACATATGTGGCAAATCTCCACTTGATGACTTGTCCTTTTCTATTGACAAATCCTTTTCTACTTCATGTTATGCATTGTCTTTAGTCTTTGGCTTTCAAATTTATCTTTTCACTTTTGTATGACCATATGTTTCAAATGAGAAATTTAAATAGATTTTTGGTAATTAAAAAAGTAATGTATTATCAATAAGATGTGTAATATTTTTGTTGGTTTAAATTATTTTTGTTTTTGATTAAGAAAAAAGAAGGTTTTTAAGGGGCCCCGAAACCCTTTAACAACAAGAAAGAGAAAAATTTAGTAGAAAAAGTACCCAAGCAAGAAAATAAAACAAGACAAGAAGTTGCCAAAACAAAACATCAAAACCAGCCGAGAGGCAGCACAACAAAAGAACCCGCAAAAACCTAACAACAAACCCACAATTAGGCCATATTCTTCAGGACCTCTACCACCTCCTGTTCTAGTTTGTTCACATTTTGTTCTACTTTCTTGATTTCATGGATGTTAACCTGGGCCTTATCAACCTTTCTCTTAAGGTTTTCTCTAGTTCTTTTACACGGTCCACCATAACCTTCCTGCCTATGTACTTTATCCACCTCCTCTTCCACAACAGTCTTGTCCTGATAAGCATTCTCATGACTATCCACCATCATATCTGTTGAAATAATATTCCACTCAGCTCCCTTCGGGTTCCCTTTTTTTTGCATGTTCATGCGCTGGCCTGCGCGTCTCCGCGTTTCTTCGGCTTCCCGACAGGTTTTTGATCTTTCCCTTTGTGTGCATTCTTCGCTTCGCAACTTTGGCAAGCGGCTTCCCTTTTGGCTCTTGAGATGCTGCGCTGAGCGCCCACGTGTCTCGCCTGCGGGGTTTTTCATTTTCTGTTGCTTTATGTTTCCTACGGGTTGTGAAACGGGGCCCACATCTCTATACGTGGCGGTGTAGCGCAATCTTTCCCTAGCAGGAGTAGAGTATGCTGCGGCGGGCTGCGAAGGATTTCTATTGGCCTTCTTTATTTCCTGGCGGGGCCCACCCTCGCTCACGTGTCAGCGGTTCGCGGCTTTTAAAACAACAGCAGGGACGAGAGCACCACGGGTTGCGAAACGCGGCCACGCGTCTTTCGCCCCCTTTTCATGCGGCCTTTCCCCGTTTTCAAAGTAGCCTCCGTTCCCTGAAACACGTGTCACTTCTCCGCAAGCTCCCGGTCAATGGAGAAGGAGTTTTCATTCGGGCCGCGGTTTGCTGCCACGTGCCTTACATCGATTATCAAAGCAAGCTGTGAGATGGCCGAGTGGGATGGTGTCATTGACTGCTGCTCGCCATGGTTCTCTAAGGCGGTGGACGACACTCGTCGCTTCGAACCCTGGTTGGGACCACTGCCATCATTTCAAAATGGCACGTCTGTAACTAACCAACTGGATGTTGTACCCTGATTGGCTACTCTCATAACGGCATTGAGAATATTCTTATCCGGGCATCATTACGGGGGATTGTGGAATCATTCTGTTACAACTCTCCAGGCGGTGGGATTTTTCTCTCCGGCTATATATACTCCCTCTGTTGAGGGAAAATAGTCCAAGATTTTACAGGAAGAATACTGGTTTTAGCAAGAGATGCCAGGCCTCTTTTGCATGTTTATTTGCAAGATACTTTCAGACTGTGCCTATTGTTTGGCCTTTCTGCTTTTTATGTCTTGATTAAACTGTGAACTGTGCTTTTTATTGTCTTAAGCATTTCATTTGTGGAGACTTCTATTTATTGAACGCAAACTTGCTGGTCTAAATCATGTCTTAATGACTCTTCTTAGCAGTAAGAATGTATGCAATACTGTTTTATGTCAATTAAATGAACTGTTTATGCTATTGCTTTAAGCTTCCGGTGTTTTGGAACATATCAATAACATTCAGGCCCTTGAGTCTATGATTTATCGTGCCTATCAAAAAGCTTTGGTGTATCGCCTTAGATTAATATTTGTTTCATTATATCTGCTTCCTTTTCCCTTTCCAAAAACTATTATATAGAAGAAGCCGACTTCTTTAAAATCCGGAGGTCACTCAGTTTGGCGCAAAGGGGTCCCCCTTGAACTGAGTTTCCCATAAAGGCACTGTTATCTCGTCAATTTTTGGCGTCAACAGTTTGTCCTTTTTTCTGGCACGCCCAGTGGGACCCAAACTAATGAAATTGTCTTCTAAAAAGGTGTATGAGCCATCGGCCTGTAACTAGATCCCAAACTGCAAGTAACCCAGGTTTACTAGTGCCTCCATCCAGGACAGTCCAGGCCGCAAATCAGTTAGTAACCGTTCCATTCCCACCACCCTTTCCTCTCACCATGTTGCCGGCCGCGAACAGAAATTATGTAGCATGGGATGCTGGGAGTCCCCTTGTAGCTCCGGTAGCACCTGCTGTTTGGGGTGCCATACCGGTTTCGGCCCTGAAAGCTCTTCCCAAATTCGCCGGAGATAACACAAAAACGCCAGCAGAGCATTTGCAGGATGTAGCGGATGTATGCCTAGTACATGGTATCACGGCGCAGAATGTAGCCCTGAGGCTCCTTGCTGCATCTTTCAAAGGCAAGGCCCTGGAGTGGTACCGAACACTGACTCCTAATACCATTCGCACTTGGGATGACCTCGGAGATCCATTCTATGAAAGGTTTTCAAATGACGGAGATCGTTCTTCGCTATATTATCAGTTATCCGTCATCAAACGAGCACCCCAGGAGGCTCTGACGGACTTCAATGCCCGATTTCACTCGAGTTGGCGGAGGATTCCCGTGACCATCCGCCCTACCCCAGATTTGGCGTTCATGTTCTATCTGAAGTCCATCAATCCCGACATTTCTATGATGATCAAGTCTCTGGGAGGAGCCACTCTACCAGATGCATATGCCACCGCTATCAAAGCAGAAAATCACTTGATAGACTGCGGAAAATTGCCTCCTCGACCTGTTATGCCGATATTTCTTGAGATATCAAACGTGGCACAAGAGGTGGCATCGACCAGTGTGCCAGCGACTCCCCAGTCAGCGTACTCATATATAGCCGCTCCTGAAAACTTGGCCTCTACATCAAGTTCTCCGAAGAATGAAATGGGCGACCTCAAGGAGATGCTACGGACTATGGCGAATGATATAACAACGCTCAAGCGGAATCAAGCAATGCCTCCGCGGCCTGCGTATCAGAACTACCAAGGTGGGCGGCCTACCTATCAGTAGAATCAATATCAGAATGCGCATCGCACTAACTCACCAATGGCGGCTATGAACCAAATAGTTCCGGTGCCTACGCCACTGGCAGGAGCGTCGCCAAGCTCTAGCAGAGAATTAACCGCGAGACAAAATAATCTTATTGATGACATCAATCCATGGTGCTTCCCTTGCAACGATGCGCATATGCCCCGAAATTGTCCGCGTGGCAACTTACAACAAAGGATAGCAGAGCAACGTAGTCAAGGGATTGCGACAGAGAATGAAGAATACAGATATGCCTCGACAATGGAGAATGTGGTCCTTACCGCGAAAATACAAGGAATGTCCCTGGAGCAAGAGTCTGACATTGTTCCTGATCATGCGCTCTTCTCATGGATGGAAGACGAGGAAATGGTGTTTGCGAATGACACGTCCACTGCCGAAACGCCGCGGGTAAAGTCTGACTATAATACACGCTCCAAGAGAAGATTCACCGGTGAGGCCGTGGTTTCACTTTCGGACAATCCGCAGTGCAAGGACGTTTCGGATCAAATTCCTGGTGGCCCGACCGAATCCTTGTCTCCTCAACGGCGGAAGGAAATTATTATAACAAAAGCCAAGGAGCAGAAATCTCTGAGCTCCTCACCTCTTAATGTGGTGGAGCAGTTGAAGAAATCACCTGCTAATATGTCTTTATGGGACATTCTAGCTATCCCGGAGCAGAAGACCATACTCCAAAAAGCGCTTCAGCAACAGATGGACCCAACACTAACCGAGCCTTTGGCCAGTACCGAGGCGGTTTATCAAATGCCACCAACTAAGGTTGTCGCAAACAAAGCGATGGAATCCCATGCGGAAGGCAGAGGTAGGCCAAAACCTCAACCCTTCTTCTTGACTCTCATTATAGGGGAGAAACTATTACACAACGCTATGATTGATTCTGGCGCTAGTACCACGGTTATGCCAAAACTAATAGCCGAAGCCTTGGGACTCAGCTACGAACCTATGAAGAAAGGGGTGATGCAGCTAGATGGAAATAAGGTTGATACTGTGGGTGTCATCAAAGCACTTCCGTTGACTCTATTTGCCTGCCCGAGTATCACGGTCCCGCAAGATAAAGTGATCATAGATGTTCCGCCAATGTTTGGTCTTTGCCTTTCTCAAGAGTTTACTTCAAAGGTGGGCGGCTATTTGTCTTTAGATTGGTAACATCTAATACTTAGGACCAAAAATGGCGCAAATATGAAGATAGAATCGGAGGCTCTGCATTCCGAACATGTGGCGAACGAGGCCCTGATTAACTTTGAACCGGCACATACCTCCATCACCAAGCAAGACATGTACAATGTTGAACTGCTGGAGGAGGAGAAGGTCAACGGAGACCGAAGTGATAGCGAATACGCTCTGTTGAGTGAACATATAAATAATGATCCCTTCGGAAATTATCATGCTACTGGTTTAGGCACATATGTGATCTATGACGAAGACCAAGTTCTTCCGAAGGTTGTCAAAGAGCCCGACGATGACCAAGCAAGTGAGCTGTGGACATTATATTTTGACGGAGCAAGGAGCAAAGTTGGAGCTGGAGTAGGGATATGTCTAATATCCCCACATAATGAAAAGTTGTTGAGGGCCTTATGATTCCAATTTTCTTGTTCAAATAATGAGGCTGAATATGAGGGTCTAGTCCAAGGCCTAAGCCTAGCGGAACGAATGGGTATCAAACAATTGATTGTATTCGGAGATTCAGAACTGGTAGTTAATCAGGTCCGAGGAGTCTCAGCAGTAAAAAATATCCGCATGAGATCCTATCGGCATCGAATCTGGGACCTTATAGAAAGTTTTGAAGCTTTCAACATCCTGACCATTCCCCGAGCTCAGAATGGCGATGCAGACCGCATGGCAGTAATCGGAGCTCAGTTTGATCCTGTCTCCGACTTGCTTCGGAACAAATATTCAGTACGAGTGCTGGTTAGACCAGCAATACCCGATAATGACCAAAGTTGGCAAGTCTTTGAGAGCGATGAACACATCGCCTCGTTTATTCAAAACTCAGGGGAATTTGCCGATCAACTCCAACCAAAGATCGCTGAGGCCTACGAGGGACAAATTATGCAGCTGAAATCAAATAAGCTTCCGAAAGGATTGGTTACTCTCAAAAATTTTTTCGATTGTAGTGACGCCCGAAATGATAAGAGGAAGTTCGTGGCGGAAAAAGGTGATTATGAGAATCTTCGGGTCTCCGATGACAGGAACCTTCGGGTCGGAAAAGATGTGTCACAGCAAGATAGAGAAAGGCTTATGAATTTCTGTGAGAAATATGGAGTAGTAGCCTGGTCCTACGATGATCTGGAAGGTTATGATCCTGGTATCATTCAACATACTATTGAGCTAACAGAAGGTGCGAAGCCAATCCGACAGAAACAGCGGCCGGTCAACCCTAAAGTTGAAGCCTTGATGGCACAAGAGCTAACCAAGCTCATTGAGTCGCGTATTGTTTTCCCAATTAAACATAGTACTTGGGTATCAAATCTGGTACCAGTCCGAAAGAAGAATGGTGATATACGCTTATGCGTAGATTTCTGAGACCTAAATAAAGCATCTCTGAAGGACCACTATCCCTTGCCTTCTATGGAGTCGATCCTCCAAACTGTCGCGGGATCGGAAATGTTCTCTCTACTGGATGGCTTCTCTGGCTATAACCAGATTCGAGTAAGAGAGGAAGATCAGCACAAGACTACGTTCACCACCAAGTGGGGGACGTTTGCATATGCTAAAATGCCTTTTGGTTTATCTAATGCAGGGGCAACCTTCCAGAGAGCTATGGACGTCGCATTTAGCGAGCTGATCAATAAGATTATCCTAATCTATTTGGATGATGATCTTACTGTGTTCTCCAAATCTAAAGATGATCATTTCGATCATTTGGAGTTGGTGTTTCAAAAGTGCCAAGAGTTCGGGATTTCCTTAAACCCGAGGAAATGTGTGTTCGGAGTACCTCAGGGTAAGCTGTTAGGACATGTTGTGTCGAAGGAAGGTATTTCAATTGACCCAGAACGAGTAAAGGCTATAAAGGAGCTTCCTCTCCCGGTGAATAAGAAAGGTGTCCAGTCTTTTCTGGGCAAAGTAAATTTCGTCAGTAAATTTATTTCCGATTTTGCGGGAATGATTAGGCCGATCACCCTAATGCTGAAAAAGGATCAAATTTTCAAGTGGACAACGGAGGCGAGGGAGGCATTTGAGAAGGTCAAGGAAGCTATCTCATCAGCCCCAGTGTTGATCAATCCAGATCAACATAAAGATTTTATAATGTATGCTTTCAGTAGCAAGTCAAGTATCGCTACTGTTCTGACTCAAAAGGATAGAGAAGGAAAAGGGGAGCATCCAGTTGCTTTCTATTCCCGAACCTTAAAGGAATATGAAGTGAATTATAACTTCGTTGAAAGACAGGCTTTCGCAATAGTGAAGGGGCTTAAAAAGTTCCGCCATCTAATTTCCTGTAGCAAAGTCCTGGTATATGTCGCACATTCTAGTGTGCGGGAATACATCATGGAGGGAGAAATCACAGAAAAAAGGGCTAATTGGATCACTAAGATCCTGGAATATGACATTGAGGTCAGGCCCACCAGGACTATTAAAGGCAGAGGTCTGTGTGAGTATATGACACAGGAAGTGGAGATGCCTGCTAAAGAGGAACAGTCATAACTTGTCCTGATAAACGGATCGGGATCGGAGGATGATTGGCTGAAAGATAGAATGAATTTCATGCGAACCGGAAGGTACCCGCCAGGCATCTCATCCCAGAAAAGAAGGTATTACCGGCTCCAGAATTGCGGATACACGCTGATAGAAGGAGTCCTTTTCAAAAGAAATTTTAATGGTGTGCTCCTACGATGTGTTACTTCAGGGGAGGCGCAGAAGATCCTCGACGCATTTCACAATAGCGACGAAGGTGGACATTTCTCCACTAAAACTACAGCCATCAAGGTCCTGCGGGCTGGATATTACTGGCCCACACTTTTCAATGATTCCTACTCTCTGGTAAAGACTTGCAAAAAATGTCAGTTATTCTCTGACCGAAGGAAGAATTCAGCGATGCCCCTCAAACCTATCATGGTGGATGAACCATTTGCTCAATGGGGCTTGGACTTTATCAGAATGATCAACCTGGTTTCCAGTTCCGGACATAAATGGATTTTAACAGCTACAGACTACTTCACAATAGAGATTGTGGATTTCCTCGAGGCTCTGGTGACGAGGTTCGGCCCTCCGAAGATGATCATTTCGGACAATGCTAGAGCATTTGTAGGCACAAAGGTATGTCACTTTGCATTGAAAAATGGCATATTCCTGAAAACATCTTCAAACTACTATCCACAGGGAAATGGCCTAGTTGAGTCAACAAACAAAAGTTTAGTCCGACTTCTCAAAAAAGTGGGCTCAGAACACCAAAGGGAATGGCACAAAAATCTCCGAAAAGAACTCTGGGCCAACCGCATAACTCCTAAACAAGTCCTCAAGACTTCACCCTATGAGCTAGTATATGGGAAAGAAGCGCTGCTACCTATCTCTATGGAAATTTCGGCGATACAGTTGTTGAAATCTCTTGAGATAGAACAAAATGATGCCATGGAAGTTTGGCTTGCCGAACTATTAGAAGTACAAGAAAAAAGGGAGAATTCCCTAAAGGCCATGACTGGCCGTCAACAGGTGGTCAAACGGTGGTTTGACAAAAGGGCTTCCGACCAAGGCCTAAAAAGTGGAGATTTGGTGCTAAAATACGACAGCAGGGCTGCGAAGCCAGGTCAGCATGGTAAGTTTGATAGCCTATGGGAAGGACCCTTCAAAATCATTCGGTGCATGCAACACAATGCCTTCGAGCTGGAAAATATGGAACAGGAGCCCCTAGGAATCCCGGTTAATGGGATTCACCTTAAATTGTTCCATTAAGCGTCAAGCCCTACCTTGTACAGTTGTAAATAACGCTTTTTCTTTTTCCTTTCCTATTTTTGGCCTATCGTTTTGCTAAAACCAATTGACTTGTTATGTATTCACTTATCATCGTTGGTAGGTGAAGCACCGGAGTTCTTAAAACACAAAAGTATGCTCATAAACAGAGACAAAACATACAAAATTGGCAAACCCAGAAAAATTGCACGCAGAAGCAAATAGGAGCATAAAATTTCACAACAAAAAGAGGTGTATATTTTTATATACATGTTTCTGAGTTACAAAATGGCATGAATGCTGATTTTCAAATATACAAAGTATAAGAGCATATATATATACGTTGGCCTTTTATCAGGCTGATACAGAGCAAGGGGGTTACATCAACAAACACCAGGGCAAGGGGACCATCTATCCGCAGGAGTGGCTAGCAGCAACCGACGCATTCAAGACAGCGTCTGCTTCTTCCTCAACAACAGGTTCCTCGGCGGCACTGGCAGCATCATGAAGCGCGGCTGTCGTCGGTGGTGGGTACACCAGGTCCCTGAAGTCAGTATACCACTCTACGTCGTAGAATGGTATCACGTTGTAGCTTCTGAACAGGAAGTGAAGAGCCTGGGTAACCCTTTGCTGATGCTGACCACGGGTCTGCAGGCGGAATCCGCTAAGGAATGGTAGCCAAGCCACGACAGCTTCTTCTTCAATATAGCGACGTAGGTCGCTGGCTGATGGCAGGCCGATTCCATACGCAGCGTGTGTGACAACCTCGCCAAGCCCGTTCAGGTACTTCTTCGGGAAGATTTCTTTGACTAGCTTCAATACAAGAGGCCGAGGGACACAAATGTCTAGCATAGACGCCACAAAGTGTGAGCACACATCGGTGTTCACCCGATGCTTATCTTCATACTCCACACAGTCTTTGCCGAGAACCCACTTAATGGCTACTAAAACCAGCGAGTGCTTATTCTTCGTCATTCTCTTAAGCCTCCTGGTGGAGATTTCACCTACAAATGCTGTTTATGATTTGAAGGAGGTCAGGCGAATGGGAGTATCCATCTCTCCTAGGACTATTCCTAAATCTGCTAAGTATGCCGAAAGCTGCTTATTACCTAACCTATGAAAAGACTCGCTTAGCAGTATTCTACTTGCCTATCACTTCTCGACGCAAAGTGTATATGTTTGCTATCTACTGGCCTATTTATAGAAAATTGACAAGACATGCAGCAAAAGGGTCAAAAAGAAGGGATTCTTCAGTTGCCCGAAGAGTTTCAAGTCAATAACGCTTGTCAAAAAGTGATCTCATCAGCTGCTAGGCGACAAGCTGGCACACCTAGGGCTAGTATTAGTAAATGATAAGTGGGATTACAACCCTTTCAATGACCTACCTGAGCCACATATGAGAGTTACGCATGTTTCCCGACCATACTGGGAGAAGCGGCGTAATAACCGGACTGATAAAGATGAAGATCTGGTTGAATTGGCACAAATCCCTACGCCGGATACCAGAGGCCCATGGCACAAGTTCTACTTCCCAGTGGCCGTGGCCAGGGACAACCTTCCGATAGAGCGCAGCATGCTTAACAAGTTGAAAGTGGACAAGGAATGGAACGATGAAAAAATAAAAGCTTTCTGGAGATACCGCCAAGAAATAGGGCAGTTGAAGGCTCCTTATAATAAATTGAAGGACGACCAGGAATTCGAAAAACACTGGGATGAAGGCCATCCCAGCCCGACCTCCAGCGCTAACAAGAGCGAAGCAGAGGGTTCCGATGAGCAGGAGGAAGAGAGGGCGATATCTTCGCAGGAAGGTGATGCTCCCGAGCATCCCACCTATATCGGCACTAATGTGCGCTTTAACATATCAAGGAGCTCACTTACGTGCACATGGGCCGCTAAACCGGTCAGGCTAGTGCCCCAGCAGAAAGATCAGACTGCCGAGGTTAGTGAGTGTCCCCCCGCGAAAAGACAACGCACGGAAAGTGTTATCGAGACAGTTTCACATGAATCGGCCGAAGGGGAAACACCCACCGCTAGTCAAATGCCAGAAGTTGCGGTCGAGTCCCAAACGATCCAAATGCTACCGCCGACCAGTCAGCAGGTACATTTTGCTCCTTCCTCTCTTGCATCTCATTCTTTCACGTCCGCTCCTGCTCAATTGGCAACTCCTGCCATTCGTCTGAGCCCTCCACCCTCTGTTTCTAGCCCATCTTATTCTGGGGGGTTTTCCCAATATTCGCAAGCCCAACCATTTATAATCACCCCTCCAGGCATGCTAACGCTTACTGCTGCCGCCCAGACTTTCCTCACCTCGCTATCCAAAGATATTCTTCCCATCGGCCCCCACTCTTTTTCCGAGATGCTTACAGATCCCTTCCCACCACATCAAACTGAGCCCCAGGCAGCGACTCTTTTTCCTCGGCCAACAGGCCTTACGACTGAATCTCCGGTTTAGCTGTTGCAATTATCCAACCAGGCTGAAACCCCCCAGGCTAAGCTATGGAACGTGCCACACTTTTCTCCGCAAACCGTCACCCTCCAGAAGAAGCAAATGCGGGAGCCTATGAAAGTTACCTATCCCTATGCCCTACCTTCTGGTGTTCCCTTCGCAGGTGGGCTGGTTTCATCACCAGCTGAGTTCATTGCACAAATAGATTGTGGGAAGGAGGCTTGCGCAAATAGAATGAGGCGACGAAGGGCAAAGGATGACAATGCCCCCGCAGAACCGAGAGTACAGGCTTCGTATGACGAGGCCCGCCAAGAATTAAAGTTTGCAACTATGTACCCAAGGATAAACAAGCCTCAAGGAGAAATACAACCAGAGGACTATGATATTTATGCTGTCGGACTGGACATGAAGATGGCCCGGCCACAAGATAAAGTCGAAATCATGGAGGAGACACAACGGGTGGTCACTTCCGATTTCCTAAAGACTGGTCGCCAGTTGAAAAAGAAGGATGAACAGCTCAAGGTAGCCAAAGACAGGGTGAATTTTCTAGAGGCAAAGGAGAAATCCTTAGAGGCGGATGTCGCCCGAATGACAGAAAGGGCACTAACAGCAGAGAATGAGAGGAACAGGCTTCAAGGCGAAATTGCAAAGGCCCGAGTAGCCGACCCAGCCGTATTAAAAGAATTACAGAATAAAAACCAAGCGGCGCAACAGAGCTTACAATCGATGGAAGAAGAGCTTGAACGCTTCCGCCTTGAGTTCAGTCAGAAACTGGCAGAAAAAGGCGAAGAGATGGAATGCCTACAAGATCAGCATCAGCAGAAGATACAGGAAAAAGAGGCCGAATTCAAAGATTTGAAGAATAAACTGGAGGAGGAGCTCCGAGAAACGAAGACCAAGCTAGAAGATGAGCTCCGAGAAGCGAAAGCTTCATTAGAAGAGCAATTGGCTAACCACTCTAGAGCTGAACATAATTGGCATAAACAAATGAACAACTATGAAGCGCTGTGGACATCTGAGAAGAAGAAGAAGGCAGAATTTGCCGAGGCTCTCATTTCACGAGACACAGAGATTTCTTCGCTTAAGGCCTCCCTGCTACCAGCCCCTGCCCAACCGGATATCATCCCACTGCTCAGGAAATTGTACATTTCTCACTGGGAGAAAATCAAAGCCTTCTGCCTAAATCTGCAGCCTACCCTCCGGTTCATCGACAGGGCATTAAAACTCAATCAGAAGGCCCATGACACAATGGAACAGTTCCCGCATTTCATCCTGGAAAAGGTTCCTGAGGCGAGAGACTTGTTAAATAAGCTATACTCGGTCTCAGACGAGATCCTCGCTGGGGCAGGTATTGAAGATAGGGACACCGCAGCTCAAACGGCAAATAGGTTCATTCATTGCCACTCCGCTTTCCAGCGTACTAAGGCAGCAGCGGCTTTTCTAAACAAAGCGCTGGATGGCATTCGAGGGAGTTTCTCTGAGTTAGGCAGGTTGGGATTACCGTCCCCATTTCTTGAGGATGGCACTATTGCCACGGCTGCGCAGATTACCGAGATCATTGAGCAGAAGGAGAACGATCCGGAGGCATTCAAGGAACTCGGCAGCCCCCCAACAGCAGCAGATATCGAGGCAATCATTCATCCTCTCTCTCAGCTGCTGTTCCACATAGAAGCAGGCGCTGGCCTGCCAGAGGTGCTACCTCATAAGGAAGCTATTGATCTCCGCGGAGCACAAGAGAATTTGCGCAGCATGGCAAAGCCATCCGAAATTGAATGGGTGCCTTTGCAGGCTGCACTTTCAAAGCTCTAACTCCATTTGCCCTAGAGAGGAAGGCTCTGGTCTGTAGAACCAGAGAGTTTTTGGGTTCTCCGTTCCTTATCTGAAATGCCCCTGTTAGTCGCCAAAAGCTGTTGAAATAATATTCCACTCAGCTCCCTTCGGGTTCCCTTTTTTTTGCATGTTCATGCACTGGCCTGCGCGTCTCCGCGTTTCTTCGGCTTCCCGGCAGGTTTTTGATCTTTCCCTTTATGTGCATTCCTCGCTTCGCAACTTTGGAAAGCGGCTTCCCTTTTGGCTCTTGAGATGCTGCGCTGGCGCCCACGTGTCTCGGCGGGGTTTTTCATTTTCTGTTGCTTTATGTTTCCTACGGGTTGCGAAACGGGGCCCACATCTCTATACGTGGCGGTGTAGCGCAATCTTTCCCTAGCAGGAGTAGAGTATGCTGCGGCGGGCTGCGAAGGATTTCTATTGGCCTTCTTTATTTCCTGGCGGGGCCCACCCTCGCTCACGTGTCAGCGGTTCGCGGCTTTTAAAACAACAGCAGGGACGAGAGCACCACGGGTTGCGAAACGCGGCCACGCGTCTTTCGCCCCCTTTTCATGCGGCCTTTCCCCGTTTTCAAAGTAGCCTCCGTCCCCTGAACACGTGTCACTTCTCCGCAAGCTCCCGGTCAATGGAGAAGGAGTTTTCATTCGGGCCGCGGTTTGCTGCCACGTGCCTTACATCGATTATCAAAGCAAGCTGTGAGATGGCCGAGCGGGATGGTGTCATTGACTGCTGCTCGCCATGGTTCTCTAAGGCGGTGAACGACACTCGTCGCTTCGAAGCCTGGTTGGGACCACTGCCATCATTCCAAAAGGGCACGCCTGTAACTAACCAACTGGATGCTGTACCCTGATTGGCTGCTCTCATAACGGCATTGGGAATATTCTTATCCGGGCATCATTACGGGGGATTGTGGAATCATTCTGTTACAACTCTCCAGGCGGTGGGATTTTGCTCTCCGGCTATATATACTCCCTCTGTTGAGGGAAAATGGTCCAAGATTTTACAGGAAGAATACTGGTTTTAGCAAGAGACGCCAGGCCTCTTTTGCATGTTTATTTGCAAGATACTTTCAGACTGTGCCTATTGTTCGGCCTTTCTGCTTTTTATGTCTTGATTAAACTGTGAACTGTGCTTTTTATTGTCTTAAGCATTTCATTTGAGGAGACTTCTATATATTGAACGCAAACTTGCTGGTCTAAATCATGTCTTAATGACTCTTCTTAGCAGTAAGAATGTATGCGATACTGTTTTATGTCAATTAAATGAACTGTTTATGCTATTGCTTTAAGCTTCCGGTGTTTTGGAACATATCAATAACATTCAGGCCCTTGAGTCTATGATTTATCGTGCCTATCAAAAAGCTTTGGCGCATCGCCTTAGATTAATATTTGTTTCATTATATCTGCTTCCTTTTCCCTTTCCAAAAACCATTATATAGAAGAAGTCGGCTTCTTTAAAATCTGGAGGTCACTCAGTTTGGCGCAAAGGGGTCCCCCTTGAACTGAGTTTCCCATAAAGGCACTGTTATCTTGTCAATTTTTGGCGTCAACAATATCCATAGCATTAGTCATGGATTTTAAAATCTTATGGCTAGTATTCATCACCACCTAGATAGACTCTTTTATGTGCTTGATTTTTCCCTCCAAAGCTAAAAGCTTCTCATTATGATTACTCTTAAATTTATCAAGATTTTCAACAGTTTTCTTAAGGCAATCCACCATATACTTCTTTTCTTCCTCATTCCACAAGTCCATTGTCTTCACTCTATCTCTAGCAGTGTTGTCGAGGGACTCAATTTTTTCAAGTTTGTTGCTCATAGCCCTCTATTTCAACTTAATTTCCTTTATCTCAAAAAACACCCATCTCATCAGTCTAAAGAAATTCATAGATCCATTACAAGCAATGGCCAAAATGTTCGTAGGGAACTCACGTTCTTCCCTGAAATAATGATTTTCTTCCTTGAGGTCATCGAGATAACGAGGTTTGTCCTCTCTATCCGTGGCAGGGTAGCTGGAAGATTTAGATGAAGAGTCCATCTAAGAATCCTCGATAACAGGGGTTTTACCTTTCACCTTGGTCTTAGCTTCATCATCGCTAGGAGTTACAACCTTAGTACTAGCTTTAGGAAGGCCATGTTTAGAGGGGACACTAACCTTCTTTCTTGTGTTACTCCCCTTCTTCAAACACTTAGAGGTCTCACCCTCCTCATTCTCTAAATCAGTATCCCATTCCTCCTTCTCAGAGTAGCTTGCACCCAATTCCTCTTTTTTAGAAATAGAGTTGGGAGACAAGGACATTTTGGAAAAAGTTGGTTGGGCTTTGGAATGTTGAAAAATTAAAACCAACAAACCCTCATGAAGAATAGGGTGTCTAACAGGGCTCATACTATGATCATTGAGGCTAGCATTCAAAGAGGTATCCAAATAAAAGGGGATGGAAACCCTAACCTGATGCCTAAAGTTATTGAGGAGCACAAAATGGTAGCCAAAGACCCTGGTGTATCTCCCATCCAAAGTGATATACTCCATAATCACTTTTAGCACCTTCTGGAAAACCTTCTTAATATTCCCTATATCGTAGCAACGTTTGGAAGCCCTATGCATCTTTTCTTCTTCCTTTTGCATCTTTTGGAATTTCTTCACCACCATGTCTGAGAATTTTTTGTCCAGGCTATAAAATTTCAAACCCTCCATGGGAAGACAGGTCACTTCAGAAACAAGCTGCTCATCATTGGCAATTTTCCTACCCCATAGTTTAATTTTACCCTCCTTCCAATCCTTTGCGAAAACTCTGGTGACATCTAAGTCCCAACCATAATTTTTTTCAATGTAGGATGTGAGCCCTCCTTTTTCTAATAGAGGCCACACTTTAGTATTGCTCCTCAGGTCCTCACAGTCAGCTAGCTCAACACAACGACAATCTCCACCCATATTTGTAGAGTAACAAACTTGATCAGAAAGTACCCACAAAAGACTCTCCGCAATACCCAGAAAGTGTGTGAGGCACGAAAAATCAAGAATCCTTGGGTGCGCCTGCAAACTAAGAGAAATAATTAAGCATCAACTCCATAGCTACATGGAAAGACCCTCCTCATGCATGATCATTAATTGATAGGGGCATAAGATATCCTCTTGCAAATTCTTTCAAGCCTTAAAAGGGCTGACACATTCACCTCTAGAGTGTCTCCATGTTGCCACGTGATTTTCTCATTTTCCCGAACACCCTTATTAGCAAAAAAATCCACCACCATGTTGATATCCCAGTAAGCATGGGAAATATAACAATTATGAAAAGTTATTATAATGTTTAAATTATTTTTCGTTAGAATAATTAATTTGTTAATATTTTTAAAATAATAAAAAATTTATTAAATCTCTTAACATATTAAAACTGAAATTGTTGAACTTTCAAAATTTTGTTAAATGATATAAATAATATTTAAATTAAAAGAATCTAATTCAATAAAAGTTATAATTATGTTGCAAATGTTAATCAAAGAGATGCAATATCAAATGATAGTACAATTGAACATAAATATGTTGAACATTAAATTGATTAAAGATAGAATTTATAAATATAGCATTTCTTGAGTAACTTATATAGAAAATAGATGTAAAATGGATTAAAAATATAATTATCCATTGTTGTTTATTAAATATTTTTTTATTGTTAATGTTTAAAATATTTTAAACAAATAGACGTAAGTTTTATTAAATTTATAATTAATTATTTTAATCACAATATCTCCATATTTTTCCTATTTCATCTTTTCACTAAATTAAATATGACTCACATATAATAATAAAAAATTGCATGCATTGGTCCACAGCCCTTTAAATAAAAAAAATGTCATTTATCAAATAAGACAATAAATACAATAAAAAATGACATAAAATAATTTTACACTATTAACTTTTTTATAGTCAAAATGAAATAGTTAAAAGATTCCATATCTTACATCACACTAATATTATTTATCACAACTATTATTCAATAGAATGGTAGATAGAATATTTTTTATATTAAAACAAAAATACGTTAGACAAATTTATGAGACATGTAAAAATAATTAAAATTAAAACATTATGTCATACCAAAATAATATTTTATTAATGAAATTAAACAATTACAATATAGTTATAGAGCAATATAGACAAGTTACTTTAATTAAATATTTTCTTATTACAATGAGTGGATATATAGGTTCTAGGTGTTGATGTAAATAAGGTATTTAAACAAAATCAAAATTTAAAAATGAAAATATCAAAAATAATTAAATAAAACTATAGATATGAAAAAATGTATAATTGTAAATATTTAATGATCTTATAAAATATACACCAACTATTCAATGTATTTCATCTTTCATTCTATTATCTATGTATATAAAATTTATTTGAAAGCAATGCTTAAACTCATCCATAAAGGTTATCTACGAATATTGTTGAGTTACTTTTTTTTCTACTTCAAACTTTTATTAGTAAATACCTCTATGAACTAGGGAATTTTTAGTTTATTATATTAGTAATGCACAATAATCATCTTTATTTATTTAGCTATTAGCCCCTCCCTATCGAGGGACGCAACTAATCTCCTGGTAAAATGGACATTCCATAGGCACATAACATACACAAACACATAAAAACATAGATAAAAACATACATAGAAACATGCATATAACATGATGGGATGATGTACTACAAGGCCCACCAAGATGGGGGATAAAAGTGATGAAACTTCTAGAAAGGAGGAAACGTTACGACAGGGGAAGCAAGGAGATAACAACATTGTCAAGTTGTTTTTCCCACATTTTGTTGGTTGTGACATTGTGGCAGGAGTTCAACATAAAACTCAAGGGCCCCATGGCTTGCATGAGAACCTATCACTAAATTTTATGCACTGACATGAATTAGAGGTGAACTGATGTAAGTAAGACCTATGTTGAAAATTGTAATAAAAATTATTTTTGAGAAGGCATAAAACACTCTGTGTTGTGAGTGTTTTCAGTTTGCAGTTGAGAGCTAAAGGTTAGAGTGCACAGGGAGGAGTTGGAGGAGAAAACCAGCCAAATTGAGGTGAGGGATGACTAACCAATTGGGTTGTTAGTTGTAAATGGTTTGAAAATAGTATGTAGGTTGTAGGTTTCATAACACCTGGGGTTTTGCAACCTATAATTTTACAAAATATAATGAATATATTGAAAATATTTTGTTATTTAGATAGTATTGATGTAATGAAATGCCCCTTTAAAATCTATAATGAATCTTTATTTGAGTAAAAAAATATTTAAATTTCTTCATGATTGCAAATAAAAGTGCACAACATAATTATAAATTGAAAAACACAATGTGGGTTGTCAATTATTTGAATCTACATTTTTAAATGTAAAGGGTTGTCTCACAGGGAGGAGTTTGAGGTGGGGATTACCTAAAACTAACAAAATTGAGCTGAGGGGTGACTAACTAATTGGGTTGTTACGTGTAGAGAGTTTTACAACACTGTGTGGGTTACTTGTTTCTTAATACCTATGGTTTTGTAACATGGAATTTTACAAAACAATATGAGGGTATGTGTAGGATCATGATGGGTCAAAAAGTGGCAATATGATGGGTATGTGTAGGGTATGTGGCTGATGACCTTTTTTTTACCCAAAATTGATCAAATGAAAAGGGTTTTTAGAGGAGATTCTCAGCTTTCCACCAATATAAATTATGCTTTACTTTGAATTTAATAAATAATCATTATTCATTTTCAACTTGAATTACAACTAAAGTCCTAATTGATAGGCTAATTGAAATTTTTTTATAGCTTTCAAACGTTATCACATTTTTTTAATCCAAAACATGCATCACATTCTAAGATTCGCATACTATAGGATTAGAAAAAAATGAATTTCATGAAGTTTTGACCAAGTTTTTGATAAAGTAAGTAGCATTTTCAGGGTGTTGTACCCTTCATAGAGAGCCACAAGGGCCAAAAGAGTCCAATATCAAAAAAGCATCAAAACAAAACACCAAACCAAAAATAGACGCAGACTAACAACACTCGGACCAACGACAAACTAGCAACATACTAGCTGGTATTCTCCCAGTTCTTTGCTAGAAGCTAAACCAAATCATCACTAATCCACTCCTGGTAGTCTTCAGTCTTCTTCATCTCCATCTTGTCCTTCATGACAACCGACAGGGCACTAGTGACATAGTGAACTAATTTGACCATGAAACGAGTCAACCCATTGATTTTTTTGTCCATTTTTTCCATTCTTTCTTTCAACACACCAAGCTGCTCCCCACCGCCCATACTATAGTCGGGATTATTCTTCCCAATATCCAGTGGTTCCAATGAGTGAGAGGCTGAAACCTCCTTCTAAGCTTTACCCTTGTCAACAATGGATGAGGGACCTCTGGCTTTCTCACCTTCCTCGCCATCAAACACCTCTTCAACTCTGTTATCTTTACTATTCGACAGCTCCTCTTTAGTGTCCAAATCCCTAACCTACACTTTTTTCTTGTTCTTTTCCAACCTACTAGAGCATTGAATGATGGCATCACATCCAATAACCACAGTCTCTGCAACCACCGTATCAACCAACGAGTCCTTTCTCACAACATTGTCCTTTTATTTAGAGGCTCCTTCTCCTCCTTACCTTTCTTTTTCAGGACAAGCTTACTGGAAGTCTTAGCAGGGGTAGACTTGAGGTCACATAGGCTAACCGTCGCACTGGTTTGGGCAGCACTCTTGATACCCTTAAGTTTTTTTGTAGTAGGTTTGGGTTTCTAAGAATCAGCAGGGACTGGGTGACTCATCCTAACAGGGCCTTTATATTATGTCGAAGATAAGTTGGTCTTAGTGGGGGACTCAATTTCCTTAATTAGGATGACTGAAATGGGTTTCAGAGGGCATAAAGCCAAATGAAAGTGGTAGAGTCTTAGGATAAGACCCTGGTGGAGCGACAGGGAAGTAGGTTCATTTGGATTTAAAGCAACAAACTCCACACATTTTTCGACTGAGTTTTCAAGATCCATTAGCAGAAAAAAGGGAAAGCTTAATAAAACTTTATTCCTAAGGTGATTTAACAAGGGAAAATGGTAGAAGTAATAGGTCTTGTACATACGAGTTAAGGTGGTTAGACATATGCGCTTTTATATTTTTTTAAAAAAATTGTGTTGTAGAAAAAAGGACCCTTTGCTTGACATGAGAATAATTCATAATAATTAGACTTAATGAGGCCTTGATTTAGGTATTTTGAGGCATTTTATGCATCCACACTAGGTCTTGAACCCTTGCAAATTAAATAAAATGCATTTAATGACATCTTTTGAAGATGTTGTGAAGTGTTGTAAGACATTTCTACATTCTTATAGACTCTATTTATTGTAATTTACCTAAAAATAAGCTTTTTACTCATCAACAAGTCCTATTTTAAAGTGTTGTAAAGTCTTCTAACAAGCTTTCACACTTTTCTAGGCACATGCTCACTATTTATCCCTTTCTCATTCTTTATTTGGCCCCTTTATGCTCTCATATGCTTAATTAAGTGTATTTTTGAGTATTATCCTGACAAACAACATTAAAGACAACATATTTCCTAACATACATTTTCAAGTCCTAGGTGGGACCCATTTGCTATGGGTGGTGAATGAGTCCCCCTTGGCCCCAAATTCAAAATATTTTAAATTTCCTTTTGGGATTTTATTCAAAATCACTTGATGTTGGCCTATGATGAGGTATGAACGGGTAACTAAGAAACAAGTGTGTATAAATATGTGATTTTCACCTCATTTTGAGATCCATCTATCTCTTATCTTCTAATATCCTAATCTTTCATCTATTCATCCATCAACTCAATTCAAGCAAGTTAGGACTTTCACATTACAAGTCATCAATTGAGATTCCTAAGACATCCAAGGGTTGATTCTACATGTTATGTTGTAGAATTTCAAGATCAATCATCATATCAAGATAATCTACTCCATTACTGCATGATTCATTGCCTTCTTTCATCATTTTGGTTTAATTAATTAAACGGGGTTTGACTAAGGCAAACCCCCATGCCCTAACAATCAACATTTCTTCTCTTCTTCTTATGTGTTTGTAGATTTAGGACTCTTAGAACCTTGGAAATCATTGAAGATCAAGTTTAAAGGTTGTTAAAGTCCTCTCTTCATTCAACAAATCAAAGAATCAACAAAAAGTCACTTTCAGACCCGAATCCGACAGTTTTAGAAGCGAACACCTATAGAGAGTAGAAGTGCAAATCTAGCTCCACATAATCAACTCCTGAATTTGCAGATTCTTGTAGGTGGATTGATTCTCCACCCATGGTGAATGAGTCCCATATTTAAGCCTAAAAAGTGATTTTGTCAAAATTCAGCTCATGGCAGTAGAAACCTATTCCTAAAATTTTCACCAGAAGTAGGACTGATTCACCATGCATGGTGAATCAATCCTAGTGGCCATTGACAATGGCTTCTGGAACCTTCTAGAACCTTCCAACAATAGTAATCTACCTCCAAGTGCACTTTGATCAGTCTCATCAATTTTTGTTTTCATTTGTTTAAGTTTCTAGTTCATATTTGTAAACAACAATGTGTTTTCTAGCATCTTGGATTAGGTTAGTTTACATTCATTTATTTGCATTTGCAAGCATTCAAACACATCCAAACACACTTCACATCAATATTCCACCCATCCTCACACTAATCCTCTAATGAAACAATATGCATTTTTAACCTTTTCCTTCCCTTTTAGGTGAAAGATTCTACAAGGGTAAGTGTCCAATAGGGTTCCAAAAATCTATGTTTCATTTTGGTGAACTTGCTGTTTGAATCCCCTCTTTTCTGATTTTTGAGTCCCTTAATCATTCTAGAGTTGCTTGCATTGTATTTTGCATTAGTTAGCTTGCATTCTAGAGTTTCATTTTCGCATGCATAAAAGTGTATAATCAGTTGCATTTTTGCATCTTCAATCATTGAAAAGTTCTAAATTTTTGCATTTTTCATTTAGCTCTACATGATAGCACTCATAATTCATAAAATTGGTTACAAATTTCTGATTTTTTTTTTAAAGTTCATATTGGGACTCATTCGCCACCTTGGTCAAATCAGCCCCTTCTGACCCCTCAAACAACATTTTCTAAAACTCAAAAAAAAAAAATTAGGCTTTTGTTTGGTGCTTTAACCTATATATATCAGTTAGTTGCATTTCTATAGCATGAATTTTGTTAATTTTCACTTCACATAGTTCCTTTCATGCATTGTTTCAATCATACAATATATCATTTTCAAATTGTTGCATTTATTTAACCTACTAAAAATTACATTGCCTTGTACTTTCTTTCATTTCAGTATGTTTTCTTTCACAAGATGTGCTCTTGATTTGATTAAACATGGATTTTATAAGCATAATATGCCCTTTTATGAGTTTTCTTTTGACTACCATAATAGGAACTTTAAGAAACAATCCATTAATTCAATTCTTAATCTTGCATTGCCCATTGGCGAGAATGGTAATGTTGACAATCATAACACACATACTTGTTCTTCTTTCGATACCTCTCCTATTAGTGACAAAGGTATTTTGTTGCAAGAAGTTACATACCTTCAAATTCTTGATTGTTCATCTCCTTATTCCCCTTTGGATGACCTTACACAACAAGAGCACAAGATTATATACACATTTCTCAACATCACCTTACCCAATCTCTATGGTCATGACAAACAAACTTGTTAATTTCCTAATATCCCTCCTCGATGCAAAGAGGATAGGTTGGTATTAGAAGATACCTCTATTAAAACCCATGACACCCTTAATATTCCCTTCCCTAATGCCCCTATCCTATGGGAAGATTTATTTCATAAACATAGTGATCCTTCTCTTGATACATCCTCCACTTGTGATGAAGCTACTCCCCAAACCTCAAACTTGAATGAAGATATTACAAGCTCTCCTTGTATGGTATATAATATGGAACAAGAGAATGAGACCTTTATGAAAATGGACATTCAAATCACATCTTCTCATCTTTCCCCTTCTCATAATTCCACCCTTGATCATTCCCTTATTGGTGATGAAGTTATTCTAGAAGAACCAAGCCCTCTTTGTCAAACACATATGGATTGTTGTTATCCTCAGAACTCTCGTCCTAGGGAGAATATCGTTGCATTAGACTGTGGCAAACAAGTAGTTCTTGATTCCCTTACTTTGAGATACATTGAAACAAGACTACTAAGGATATGGATGCTCAAATGTCCCTTAACTCTCCCTTTCTCATTGGACCTCATACATATCCGATGGGACATCCTAACAATCCTCTCATTCTTTGCCCACCTTAATTCAACCTCAATAATCTCACATCATCCTTTCAAACTGATAGTCTTGAACATCATCCTTCCCAAAACATTCAAACTTTCATCTCACAACACACTCATGATTTGAATTCGTTAGATTTTGCATTCTCCTATAATGAAGAAAATGAAATCTCACAATCTATAGAGTCTTGTGTAGGTATGACATCTAAGAAATATGTATCCTTGACTCCAATCAAGCAACCCTTTTCTCCTCTTGATGAAGAAGGTATCTTGTCATGACTTATCCACGATAACTTGATCACCCTCCCTCCTATAACTTGAAATAAATGTTATTCCAAGTCTTCCTTTTGTGCATATCATAGAGTTCATGATCATTTCACTAATGTATGTCATGCCTTGAGTCGTAAAATACGACATTTTTAGGAGTTTGGTATGCTTCCCTATGTGGGGGCACCTCATTCCTCCAATTTCTATTGATTTTCACTCTATCATGCATCTCATCAATCATTTCGGCTCACCTTTTTCATGCACTAAGTGGGGGCAAGGGGTTCGATAGCCTTGTCCTCATATGTCACTTGTCATTGCCTCCTTTTGCCTAGTCGTTAACTTTTCATAAATACATAAGAGCAAGCTTGGGATGTGGATGACATGCCTTCAGTTGGCTCGCATATGAGATATTTCTCTCCTTGATGATGTAGCTTATTAGAAACATGACTTGGCATAGGTCTTTCTGAATAAGCTCTCATGTCTTCTTCTTTGTTCTTCTACTTTAAAGCAATTTCTCGTAGTATGGGTCCTTGCAACTGCTTTAAACTGGGGGCATACATCACTACTCACATCTCATTGTGTGATTTTATTTTTTCTTGTGATGCACTCTCTTGGAAGCATTAGGTACAATGTTGTTTAGGATGATACCCTGCACTTTTCCTCTCTTAGAAACAAGATGAGATCATTTGCACTTTACAGTCTCTTGGAGAAATTGGACATGATGTTCCCCAAGAAGAGACATTACATGGACAAAACAAAATCCCTTTGAAAAATCCTTGCATTATTTTGTATTTAACAATGTTTACAAGTTTCAAAATCAAATCATTCCATTTGTCTTTTGCGGCACCTTATTAAAGTTATCAACATATATAACTTTAATATGGCTAAGTAGGAAGGCCACCTAGCGGCATGACTTTTCCCCATAGCCACCTTTGTGTTTGTGAGTTCATACCAACTAGCATATGTATCTTACTTCTTGGGCTTTCTCACCCCGTAGACAACTAGTTCTATGGCCCCAGAGTGTATACAATTGGGCCTTCTCACCCCATGGATAATCTAAAGTTCTGTCACCCCAGAGTGAGTACATCTTTTCCACCCCGTCTTTCTTTTCATCTTGCCTTAGCATGATTTTGCATCATGGGGGCTTGATATACATGTGGATCTCTCTTGAATGTCTACTTTAGTGTTATTTTAAAGCAAGTTCACCCTCTCACTAAAGTGGGGGCTAAATGTGTTGTAGATAAAATGACCCTTTTCTTGACATGGGAATAATTCATAATAATTAGACTTAATGAGGCCTTGATTTAGGTTTTGTGAGGAATTTTATGCATCCACACTAGGTCTTGGACCCTTGAAAATTAAATAAAATGTGTTTAATGATGTCTTGTGAAGGTGTTGTGAAGTGTTGTAAGACATTTCTACATTCTTCTAGACTCTATTTATTGCAATTTACCTAAAATTCAACTTTTTACTCTATTTTGAAATGTTGTAAAGTATTGTAACAAGATTTCATGCTTTTCTAGGAACATCTTCACTATTTATCCCTTTCTTGTGCTTTATTTGGCCCCTTTATGCTCCCATATGCTTAATTAAGTGTATTTTTTAGTATTATCCCACAAAACAACATTAAAGAAAACATATTTTTTGACACACATTTTCAAGTCCTAAGTGGGACCCATTCACCATGGGTGGTGAATGAGTCCTCCTTGGCCCCAAATTAAAAATATTTTAAATTTACTTTTGGGATTTTATTCAAAATTACTTGATGTCGGCCTGTAATGAGGTATGAAAGGGTAACTAAGGAACAAGTGTGTATAAATATGTGATTTTTACCTCATTTTGAGATCCATCTCTCTTATCTTCTAATCTCCTAATCTTTCATCTATTCATCCATCAACTTAATTCAAGCAAGTTAGGAATTTCACATTGCAAGTCATCAATTGAGCTTCCTAAGACATCCAATGGTTGATTCTACATTTTATGTTGTATACTTTCAAGATCAATCATCATAGCAAGGTAATATACTCCATTATTACATGATTCATTTCCTTCTTTCATCATTTTGGTTTAACTACCTAAACAAGGTTTGAACAAGGCAAACCCCCATGCTCTAACAATCAACATTTCTTCTCTTCTTCTTGTGTGTTTTCAGATTTAGGTCTCTTGGAAAAATGGAAATCATTAAAGATAAAGTTGAAAGGTTTTTGAATTCCTCTCTTCATTCAACAAGTCAAAGAATCAACAAAAAGTCTCTTTCAGACCTAAAGCCGACAGTTTCAGAAGTGAACACCTGTAGAGAGCAAAAATGCAGATCTAGGTCCACATAATCAACTCCTAAATTTTCAGATTTTGTAGGTGTACTAATTCTCCACCCATGGTGAATGAGTCCCATTTGTATGCTTGAAAATTGATTTTGTCAAAAGTCAACTCCCGACAGTTAGAAACCTATTTCTAGAACTTTTCACTAAAAGTAGGAATGATTTTCCATGCATGGTGAATCAATCCAAGTGGCCATTGATAGTGACTTTTGGAACCTTCCAAAACCTTTCAGAAAAAATAATCTACCTCTAGGTGCACTCTGATCAATCTCATCAATTTTTGTTTTCATTTGTTTAAGTTTCTAGTTCATATTTGCAAAAAGCACTATGTTTTCCAACATCTTGCATTAGGTTGGTTTACATTCATTTATTTGCATTTATAAGCATTCAAACACATCCAAACACACTTCATATAAATATTCCACCCATCCTCACACTAATCCTCTAATGAAACAATAAGCATTTTTAACCGTATTTGTTCCCTTTTAGGTGAAAGATCCTATAACGGTAAGTGTCCAATAGGGTTCTAAAAATCTATGTTTTAGTTTTAATAAAAAAATCATAATTAATTATTTACTTGGAAATAAATTACAAAATAATATGGATCACATTGGTACATGAGTCCTCTACTTATATCTAAAATCTTATAAAAAATTATTATCATTTTATTGTGGTTAGGGTGGTCATACAGACACCTACTTATTTTTTCCCTGAAATTTAAGTGCTACTGCATTGAAATTTCAAATTTTCACCAAATAGATTTGTTTTTAAAATAAACCTAGTAGTTTAGAAACTACATTCAATTTTCTATAGATTCTATTCTTACATATTTTTGAAATAATATAGATAACTTATTCAATTTTTTATGTCAAGATACCTAACTCTGATTTTTCTAATTTTTTTGCCACTTAAGAGCCTATTTTTCCCATGATGATCCTGCACATACCCATTAATGTCTTGAAAACCTTTATCTCTTTAGACAGTACAAATATAGTTAAAGTCCCCTTCAAAGTTAATAATGACTCTTAATTAGAGTAAAAATTGCATTTAAATTTCAACATATGATTGAAAAAAAATGCACAAAATAATTGCAAATTGGGAAACACAATGTGGTTTGTCACTTATTTGATTTTGCATGTTTAAATGTAAAGGGTTGTATCACAAGGAGGAGTTACAAGTGGTAGATACATAAAACTTAGAAAATTGAGTTGAGGGGTGACTAACCAATTGGGTTGTTACGTGTAGAGGGTTTGACTACACTATGTGGGTTGCAGGTTTCTTAACACCTAGGGTTTTGCAACATGTAAGTTTACAAAAGAGTATGAATGTATTGAAAACCTTTTGTTTTTTAGATAGTATGAATGTAATGAATGCCCCTTCAAAATTTATAACCATTCTTAATTAGAGTAAAAATTGCATTTAAATTTCCTCATATGATTGAAACAAATTACACATAATAATTGTAAATTGGAAAACATAATGTGGGTTGTCTATTATATGATTTTACATCTTGTCAAGGCATCTTTGTCTTGTATAAGTTGTGCAACCAATCCTTTGAATTTTGATCTATCAAAATTCTTTACACTGTCATTATAGGTAAATTGAAAATTTCCTAATTGAGGTTTGAGGTGCTTGATATTAACCTTCAACTTCTAATTTTCCGTAGATTCTTGCAAACACTTATTTTGTAATGTTTCCATGTTCCCTTCTTCATAAGAAGCACCTTCCATTGTTGTCTTTATTTTTTCAACTTCCCACCTTTTAGATTGCAGCTCTCTATCAACAACATTAATTAAACTCATTTTATTTAAATGATAAAATCTTCTTTTAATATTTAATTCCTTTTCTAAGTGGTGAATTGTAGTGTTTCTATTTTTTTGCTCTAGTTTCATCACTTCCAACTATTGCTTTTGCATCTGCAAGTTGAGAATCCACACAATTTTCCTCATCCCCACTACTCTTACCTACTAACACCCCTTGGTATTCCTTTCCATGAGCTTCTAACTTATTTTTCATACCTTTTACTTTATACTTTGGAGTATTTTATCCATCATCAACCCTTAGGACAACACTATCCATTTATTAGATATATTTTTTAATGTGTTTTATTTCTTAATGCCTAAAATTCATTGGTAGTATGACCATATGCTTGATGATATGCAAAAAATGAGATTTTGTTGTAGAATTTCTTTCATGTTCTTAGAGGAAGAGTAATTAGCTAGGATTCGAGAAGCCTCAATGAGATATTCTCTTGATCAATATTAGGGGACATTTCTTTCTTTTTTGGATAAAATATTTCTTTCTTATCACAATATTCCATACATATAGTAGATGATAAAGAATTAGATGAAGATGGAGAGGAATGTTGGAAACCTAGACCCTAGTTGGAAAAGTATGGTATATAATTCACTTGATCTATATCATTTTGTTTCATAGTTTCATTACATCCATGTTTTGAAATAATTTTTTATCCAAGAACATAACATGCTTGTAACTTAGATGACAAGATTTTATCTACATGCTTCTAAGAAAGATTGGATTCTTCTTGAGCATGAAAATCATTTTTTAGATTTTTGAAGTTACACATCTTCCTCTCATGGGGGAAAAGAGTTGAAGAGCCCCCATCACTTCCATGGGGCAATTTTGTTGATGTAGAACCAAGTGGAGCAGATGAGACACAAGACTATTTTGGTTTAGACTGTGATATTTTGTACTCTCCCATAAAGGAGGGTCTAAAATCTAATGCACTCTAATCAACCCCAAAACATGTGTTTGAAGATGAATCATTTGTATTGGAATCTTTGGACTTTGAGGGTGAGATTTGAGACCCCCCTTTGAAACAAGATGTAAAATCCAATGGCCCCCATTATCATCTAAGTTTTTTATTGAAGGTGAAAAAAATTAGGGAACTTACCATCAACTTGTATAGGTTCTACCTTTGAATTTAGAATCAAAGTAAATTAAGAGAGTTGAAGGTGTTATGATCATGTTGCACTTTTCAATTATAACTTTTTTCATTCTATTTAACCATGTATATCTTGTTATTATATTCAGAATTCATCTCACGATGGAGAGTATATGGGACTCCCTTCATGGCATAAATCCATAGTCTACCTAGGAGAAGGTTGTATGACAGAGGGTCTGGCATGATATGGATAGGAGTAAGAAAAACTATGGGGCCAACCTCAATGGGTATTGTGATAATTCCTAATTATTGTTTATTAACATTGTCAAAGACACAAATATTAACATCATTGGGCTCTATAAGAGTCTTTTCCACACCAATTTTATCTAGGATATCAATGATACAAACATCAAGATCTACTCCATTTTCTACGAGAGTAAGTATAACTCTAGTTTCATTAATGACCACCTTTATCATTACGTCTTCATATTTATTTTGGATCTTGAGGGAGGGTAATTCATGTTGAGTGAATTTAATATTCAACTTTGTCACTTGTATACAATCAAATAAGGTGGCTACATCATTTGGTCTAGTAGAAGATGGGACATCAGTCTTCTACAAAACCTCATGGAGCATCCTATTGTATGTAGGTGATGTTTGAATCAAATATGAAAGGGAGATGTTTGTTGGAGTATGACAAAGTTTCTCAACAAGATCATACTCTTTACCACTATGTTGAGGAATGTTATATGTGGGAAATTGTGTGATAGCTTGGTTGTTGTGACGCATGCTTACTAGTGAGTTGTCTTGCAAGGTTCAAGATATGGCCAGGGGACTTAGGAGGTCCTATAATAAGAGATGAACCAATTATTACTTGTGTGTTCATAACCTCAATTGATTTATTTACTTGTTGATGATTTTCTATGGAGGGGATATCTAATGTCAACTTAGCATCATCATCCATGCCATCCATCTTACTATCTATTGAAAGAAATGTACCAATGATTTCATCCTCCTATGCCACAATATATTTCCAAGTAGGAGAAGTATTAGGAGAGAAACAAACAAGATTATCATGGAAGTCAATGATTAGATCCTCTAACACCACTTTACCTTCTTCACAAGTGGGTGAGTTATTGGGAGAATAATAACTATGATTTTCATGATGGTCCATGATTCCATCCTTTTATACCAAAGTTTTCTCACAAGTAGGGAATATGTTGGGAGGTGAATGAAGATTTGGAAAAGTGATATTAAGAAATGTGTCAATGATTTCATTTTCTTGTGTTAAGATACTCTTACAATTAGGAAGGATATTATGATAATAGCTATTATAATTATCATGAATATCAATGATTTCATTTGTTGGAATGTTAGAAGCCTTAGTGGATGATCTAGGTTGGATGAAGTCCCTAAGGGCATCATATAACATGTCCAAGTCATCACAAGTAAAGGGATTGGAAAATATACAATGTGTTCGTGGAAAGAGATCTAACATGATTAGATTACTATGCTTTCGCTAAGTTGAACCATTAAATTTCAATTTCATTAAAGTTTTATGCATGTTAAGGAAAAATAGAACTGAAAACAAGCTAATAGACCTGATGCAAGCAAAAATTTGGAAACCAGGTTCTAGGTATGCAAACTAACAACAAGTATTAATATGTTCTAGAGGTCTCAAGAAGGCTTTTGGAGGACTAGGATGCCCTTGGGTGTCTGACTCCTTTAAGACCTTTTTCTGAGATTTTAGTATCAAAGACACTAAAGATAGAAACTAGCTGTGTGATAGCTTGTAAAGATAGATTTCGACTTAATTTTGTTTTTTTCCTGTAAGTTTCTAGACTATGTAATGTGTTGGAAGAACCTAAGTTTTTTAATTTTTGGACAAAGGAAACTTATCTATCCAAATTATGCAATGTTTTAGAAAATGTAAACAATTTTCCTATATATATTTGATAATATTCAATACTAAATTGCAACAATTTTTCATATAAATTTGCAGCAAATGAACCAAAATGAAAACTTTCTTTAACATGCAATTGCACTTTTCTATAATTTCAAATCAGATGTTTGCATCCAGAATCAAACAAAGAATATGGAGACAAAGACTTGTGCAAAAAAATTTCAGCCAACTGTAGGAGGATAGAGGTTCCCTAGGGCATCTAAGTCCCTAATAGAGGTTTAGAAAAATGAAAAATTGAAATTTTATTAGATTTCCTATAGGTTCTTCTTTTGTATGCAAACACATTTGATAGTGAAATTTTTTCTAGATTTTGGTCAATTTATGATTGTGAAATTAAAAATGTAAGTCTGCAACAATGTTGAAAATTCTTGAACAATAAATGACATTATTGAATGCAATTTTCATAACTAAGATGCAATAATTGACTAATTCTAAGATGAAAAATATTGAGAATCATGATTTGAAACAAAACAATGCAATTTTTCACTTTTTTGACCTAAAGGAAAGATGCCTAAATGGATGCAGTGAACAATTTCAAATTTTAATAACCTAATGAATGTTATTTGAATGTAGATATGATTTTAAATTCTTAAGAGTAATCCTATTACAACCTATGATGCAATATGGAATGCATTTTTTTCAATTTTTATGATCTTTTTATGATGCAAAACTAAAGCCATAAATGAACAATGCAAGAAAATGCAACATAAAACCTAGATCTAGGGTTTCAAAGATTCCAATTTCATTAGGATTAAGATGTCAAAATTTTGGGTTTACCAAAATGTATCATAAGAAGAAGGGAACCCTAAGTTTAATGTCTAAACCTAGGATTTTCTTTTTGCTCCTTTTTCAAAGGTACATTGGGATGCAAATCAACAAGGTGTTTAGATTGAATTTCAACCATGAGGGTGAGTCAATTAGACCTAGATTTGATTCTTTTGGGCCTTAGAAATGTATTGGAATTAATTTTCTATGATTTTAACTTAATTCAGCTATGTGCCCTAACATGAAAAATTCAAGATCTTGATAATGCATAGAATGAAATAGTAACTTGTAGGCATATCTAAAAAGTGTAGAGGACTATGTACCTATCACTAGAATTTGGATTTGAGTGTAGTAGCAGAACAAGTCCACCCTAGGGCGAATGGGTCCTTCTATGACACTTCTACTCTATTTTTGGGGTATTCTAGTGATAGATCTAAGCTTCTGATTTATGATTACAAAATTATTGGAACACTATCGAATAATGTTGTAGGTGAGTGTCCATGAGCTGATAATATGTAGGGCTTCAAATGCAACAATAAACATTTTTTATTCAGTATTTCTTTAATCTAGTTCAAACTTAAGATCCACACATTCACAAAGAGAAGGTATGTTGTGCCATTTAGGGGCTTGACTCAATCAAACCTTGTGTAAGTGTTTCCACTTGCACAATGACAATGTCAATGATAAATGATAATGGATAGAAGAGGAAAGATAAAATCAGAAGGTGTTGCAACTCACCACCCTTCAATGGCTTCCTTGAAGGATTGAAGTCATGCGCATCACCTCAAAGTCTTGGATCTTGCTTGCTTTATTTCTTGAATTTCTTTGGAGACCTACAAAAATGTTTAGCCTTCACAAAATGATGATAATATGACAATATGAACTCACATACACTTTGACATGATGGTTTGATCTTGAATTGCTGCAATAATGCTCTAAAATGTTGCTCTTGAATTTCTCTTGACAATGATTCTTGCTCATAAAATCTCCTTTATTATTTTTAGTTTCAAATGGTGAAAAGACTAAGTATTTATAGGCATTTATTCAATTTCCTAAACATTACATTTTCATAGCCAACATTTGCAAGTTAGGTTTTGAATGTTAAAATGGCCACTCCAAAATATCAAAAATAGGTCACCGACATAATAGGGGGATCCATACACCCTAGGGTGAATGGGTCCTAGCCCTATTCTCCAAGATATTAAGTGTTGGGGGTAGAATAATAGTTGGATGCATTTGTCCAATGCTTGCAATTTCTCAAAAAGTTGTACAAAAGGGCTATATAATGCATAATTTAAGAAATTAGGGACCTAATTAGGCTCAATAACATAGTGTGAAATCATTAAGGGTGATAATTTATGACACTACATAAATAAATTTGTAGAAATTAATTGCAAGTTGAAAAACATAGTAGGTTGTGAGTTATTTAATTCTACTTGTTCAAAGCTAAAGTGTGGAAAGCTAGAGAGGAGTTATAGATGGGGGATACATAAAACTAACAAAATTAAGGTGAGAGGTGAGTAACAAATTGGGTTGTTACATCTTAGAGATGGTTTTAAAATAGCATGTGGGTTGTAGGCTTCATAACACTGAGTGTTTTCCAACATGCGGTTTTACATAGCATGCCATGTTTTGAAAGCTGCAAATTCTCATTGTGTATGACAGTTTTTAAATGGTGTTGTTATTTTAAATGTATATAGACATATGTACACTTATGGATGTCTTATAACAAATACGAGCTTTAAAAATATGTTATCTATTATTACCTACACTTTATATAATGGAGTAACCTTCACATAACACACTATAGAACAAATTATTGAGGACATGATTACACTATGTTGGAAAGTGGAATATCTCATAGCCAACACATTGTAATCATGACCTTAGTAATATGTGCTAAGTCTAGATATGGACCAAAAGACAATAGGGTGAAAAAAAAAAAAGAATGTGTTTTTTGTATGTGTGAATTCTATAAAATTGATGCACATGCCCCTTCAAGTGATGAATCAGATAAAATTTTGAATTTTTCAGATTTTTGATTTTTTTGGAAATTTTTGATGATTTTTAAAAATATGTAGTGATGGGTTGTCTGATTCATCAGCCGATCGAGATGATTTGACATAATCCACGATTGAAAGATTGATATGATGATGAAGAACTTTGATAATGCCCCATGGATAAAATAATGCCATAAAATTACCCTCCATTCATCCTTAAATAGGTAAAAAAGTAACTTTTTCAAGTCATTTGTGCATTATTACCTTAGTGAATTGTGAAAAAATTGAGCTCTAGAGTGAGAAAAATGGCACTTCCCATCCACCAACATAGATTTGAGTAGATTCAATGACACCAGTGCCTAACACAATATGGACCCCCGGTACGTATTGTGTAAACCTCTTTTGTGATTTGATTTGTCAAAATTGAGATGATTTCAACACAAATTTTTCTAGTTTTTCACACATTTTTCAATAGAATAGCACATTTGAATGATATCATAGTGCATATGATTATTTCCCTAGTGCATATAATGACATAGTGCATATGATAAAAAGTGTAGCATTTTTTATGGAAAGAATACTACATATAATACTATAGCACATTTGATAATTTAGGTAGCGCATGGGATTCCATAGTGCATATGATGTGTTTAATAGCGCATTTGAGTTCCATAGTGCATATGCCCTATTTTAAGCATTTTTTCCTGACTTTCTCCTTGATTGATTTTGCGTGTGAGTGAATTTTTGATGTCCAACTGATGATGATTGATAGGTCTGATAGGATAACTGATAAATTTTTCCTCATGATGTATGAGAAAAAAATAACTAGTAAGAGTTGATAAATTTGCTTTCATGATTGATGAGAAAACAAATAGTAGGATAACTAATAAATTTTTCCTCATGATGTCTGAGAAAACAAATAGTAAGAGTTGATAAATTTTCTTTCATGATTGATGAAAACAAATAGTAGGATAATTGATAAATTTGTCCTCATGTTTGATGAGAGACAAATAAATAGATAACTAATAAATTTGTCCTCATGATTGATGAGAAAAAAATAGTAGGATTGATTGATTTGATTGATTTGATTGATTGCCTTGATTCATTTGATCACAAACACTGATTTGATATGTTTTGAATGGATATGAGAGATTAAAGATTCTTCATGCATGGGAGTGATTCCTGAAGACCTGGAGCTTGATTCCACTACTTGTTCAAGAAGACAGAGATGTCATTGATGCTTGTGGGTTGACCTTATTATTGGAGATACCAAAGATGCGTCTCAATAGGGGTTTGTTGACTGCACTTGCCCAAAGATGGCACAATGATACAAACACCTTCCATTTAGTGACAAGAGAGATGACGATTACTCCTAAGGATGTCTATAGGATTCTACAGATTCCAGTGATCAGAGAGATAGTGTCATATGATGCCAGAGAGCAAGGGGCACCAAGGCCTTGAGGAGAGTTTTTGTAGATGATTAGATTATTGAATATGATATTCCATGGGCTAAGATGGCTCAGACGTATGCACCATTACCTTGTGTGCTAGTAGGATTCATTGGTGGATTCCTATGTCCTGACCATAGGTCGAAGGGACTGTCAGTTGGATGGGGTTGAGTGCTTGAGAGTATGCTTATGTAGGTTACATGGTATGCTTTGGGATCATGCATGCTCACCCATTTATATGATGAGTTACATCAGATAGTTTATTGTAGAGGGAGGAGCATGGTTGTTGGATGCTCCCTACTGCAGGTCTGGGCATGGGAACATATAGCAATTACACATCCTGTGGCAGATAGATAGCATCCAGTTGGGCAACCATACATTTTTTCATATGTAGGTGTTTTTGTCCAAGCTAGGGTAGGAAAATTAGACCACTAGCAGTGAGTACTTGATGATTTAGATATGGTTACATGGTATCCATACTTAGATTGTGAGCCATGGAAAGAGGATGCTAGAGAGATGCCATATTTTTTTATTTTGTGATACTTGATTGGCCGCACCCCATATATCATCGAGAGATTACTATTGAGTCAAGTGTTTAGACAGTATAGTCGGATACAAGGGATTCCCTAGGGTTTATCCGTTTATGCTCATCATTGGTAGGGGATTACAATGTGGGGACCTTGAATTTCATTTGATGTAGCTACTATAGAGTTCACTTCCTTAGATGCACAAATGTGGGATTATAGAGAAAATATTCTTGATGGTGGGGTGACAATTGATAATGCACAGTATATTTCAACACATATAGTACCACAACTTATGAGTCCCAAGGATCCTTTAGTACCACTGGATGTGGACAAAGCACAATGACCCAGGCAGAGGCAAAGGAGAGAGAAGATGGAGGAGAGTGGGAGTGAGGAGGATGATGAGGATAGCGATGATGATGATGATGCTGATGGAGATGTAGGTGGTGGTGGTAGGACTGCCCCAACAATGATATAGATACTAGAGAGGAGACATTCTGTTATAGGTAGTGAGATTGATATAGGAGGTCCATCAGGTTAGGGATAGATAACCACCCTATAGTCCACAGTACAGAGCTTATAGGGTCAATTGGCATAGGCATAGACCACTATACAATAGTTACAGGTATAGGTGACTACCCTAATGATAGAGAGGGATGCAGTGACATAGGCTAGTGAGCAGGCAGTGGCTCTATCAAAGAGATTGCAAAGAGTGGCCAAGGGGACTTCTATGGGTGTGTTGATGGTAGAGTTTACACAAATTACTAGAGAGGCTAAGTATTATCATGGTCGATACCATGAGGTTGTTCCCGCAAAGCGTAGAGTGAGTTATGCCACATATAGATCAAGTCATAGCCACTCTCATACCACCAACATGGGTGTGACACAACCACCCTGTAGAGGTCCGGGTCTAGATCCTGGCACAAGTGTTGCAGGTGCATGTACTTCAGGTGTAGGAGGTCTTGCGAGATCAATGAGTCCTGGGGGGAGTACCTCATAGTCCCATGATCCTTTTTGATGATGTATATTTGATGATCTTTGTATACACATTCATTTTTGTCACATTTTGATATTGTATCTCTCCTTGTTTCGATATCCTTGTACATTTGACATTGATTTTTGATATTTATGAGATGCAGTGGATATTGTTGATCTATGCATGTCTACATGATTCTCTATGATGTATGCATTTATGATGGATGTATGTATATATGATGGATATGTGTTTATATGATGGATGCTTATGATGTGATTCTAATAGTTATGGTGATGTTTTAGTGCTATATGAGATGGATGCAAAATGATTATGTAATGCGATGTGTATTTTTGTATTTTTATGATTTTTACCTATATAATCTAATGCATGGATGTTGGATGATAATATGATGTGATAATGCTTTCTAAATTCTTTGTACATGATGTGATGGAGAATGATCATGTCTCTAAATGTATGGATGATATGAAAATGCAATTTAAATAAATGAATGTTGTGAAAATGATAAATGATGATGAAAATGATAAAGAATGATTTTGAAAGTGGATGAAAATGAAAATGTTTAATAATAGTGAATGAAAATGGTAATGATAGTGAAATTGAATGAAGATGATAATGAAAATTAAAATTAATGATAACAAAAATAGATGAAAATGGTGGAAAATGAGTAGGCATGATAATGAATGATAATGCAAGCTAAATAAGTGACATGATATGTCAAATGATAACACACTTTTAATGTCCGATTATGAAAATGGGAATGCAATTTAAGTGAATGAATGATATGGGAATGATAATGAAACTAAAATGAATGGATGATATGAAAATGCAAGTGAAATGAATGAATGATGTTTTTGGTATTGTCAAATGTACTCAATCCTTTGTTAGAAATATATGTTGTCTTTGATGCTTTGCCAACATTGGAAAATCTATAATGCTGATGCAAAACTAACATGAATGAAATCTATATTTACCATGTAGGTTTGTCATTCCAAGAGCTATTTTATTCTTTTTTATCATCATTTAATCTTTTGAAATGTTGGAAGTTAGTACAAGCATCAAAAGGAAAATTTGCACCGATGATGACCTAAGTACAACTTTCATGATTTTTGATATAACAAGGTAATACAAGCATCGAGGTATAATTGAACCAAGATGACCTAAGTATGGATTGCATAAATAGACAAGAGTTAACCCTTTTCCTATGAAAATTATGAGATTTCGTCAATGATATGTTGTAGAGCATGTCCCATGACAAATTTTCATAGTAATAATGATCAACTCATAGACAACAGACAAAGAAAAATCATACTCCTTCCTTGCTTCTCTAGTTTAAGACATCATCAAGTTTCTCCAGAGATATGATAAAAAAAATCCATAAAAACAACAATTCAACCTTTTCTTAAAGTATTTCAATCATTACTCAGATTAGATCATCCATTTTTTATTTGAAAAACCTAATGTTATGCTTTCTGATAAGTGTATTGACCATGTATGATTGATTGTTAAATGTTGTCTTTTCATTGTGTTTTGGTTTTGTTTGAAATGTTCATTGTAATATCATTTGTCTGTTGTGATAGCTCAAAAGTTAGTTTCCTCCATTAAGTATGTATTTTTCTCCCAGTTAGACACAACCAATTATTTTGGATATGTACAAAGTTCACCAAACCATGATAAAACATGATTGCCTCTATGATGCTTGTTATGCCTTGCATAACCACCCCACTTTGACCTGGATCAAAGTGGGTCCCCCTTCTCTTTTGGTTGCTTTGTTTTGTTTCATTTTCCTTTCTCTTGGGTTGCCTCTGTCTTCTGGCTCAGTTTCTCTTCTGGTTTTATTTAAATTTTGGCTATGTTTTGGCTCAATTTTGTTCCTTTCTTTTTAAGTATTCAATGAAGTAATCACAAGCCCAAGTATACCTTAGGAAAATGTATCTTATATCCTTCTGATGACTAATGGAAGCATCTGTTTTGTAGGAAGAGGCCACACATGATGATATTTCTCAAGTGAATCAACTTGGAGGGCTTTCCTCAGGATGGTTGGTCATATTTCTCCTTGTAGATGAAAGTCAGCAAGACCTTGTTCATGTTTGGCTGACTACTAGCACTTTCTGTCAATGTATATCCATGTAGCCTTTCAGCAAGATCTAGGGATAGTCACAGCAAAAAAAAATTGCACACAGGCTCTATCAGCAAGATAGAGGTCATCCTTTCAGCGATATGGAAATTCCTATCATCAAGGGGGGTTTGCTTCGGAAAGGGGTCATGGCGAGGTCTTCAAGTCTCATCGACTATCACACCACCAACCAACACTTCAGCCAAACAAATAGAATTCAGAATGTGGTCTTATCGAAGGCTCATTCTCTCCCCGAGAGGGGGGTCTTCGGTGAGAGAATTAAATAGGTCTCGCCGACTACTGTCAAGGGGTTCTTATATCGCCATATGGTTATCTCCCCGCCAAGAAGTCTCAGTGAAGAAAGAAAGTCTCACCGACCAGTGCTAAGGGGGTTTCCATTGGTGGTCATCGGCGAGAGAAACGATAGGTCTTGGCGACCAAAGAGTGAGCATATGGAGGTCTTCACCGAGATGTGAGATGTCTATGGGAAATCTCACCGACAAAGGAAAGTCGCAACGACACAGATGAGAGTCGCTGTAGGTCCTACCAAAGGATTAGTCTTTGGTAGGACATGGTGGGCTCGGTATAAGGTCTCACTGAATACATTGGGTCACACCGACAGGGCACAAGGAGGGAGGTCCATTGGTAAGACCACAAAAATGTCTCACGGACAACAGAGTTTGGCAAAGGAAGAGCTCGCGGAGAGGAAGGGGATGTGTTAAGAGTGTCTCAGCAAAATGTAGGAGTCTTGGCGACATGTTGGGAATGAAAGAAATGCATGTTGGTATAACTGAAGAGGGGTCTCCCCAACATAAAAGCTCACTGAAGGATACGGGTTCGGCAGGATGTCATGTCGACCCAAGAGGGTCTCACTGAAACAAAAGAGCTCGGGAGAACAAATGGATGTCACCATAGCTCTCACCGATTGGAGGAGGTCTTATTGAAATAAAAGGGCATTGGCATAGCTATTGAAGCTTTCTAGGAGGTCTCGGTGATCCCGAAGTGTCTTGCCAATGCAATCAAGCAACTCAAAAAAGAAGAAGACCTCGATATAAGTTCTTGGTGAAGAAGAAAGGTCTCACCGATATGAAGGAATATCGGCATAATCTCTTGCCAATTCAATAGGGTCTGACTGAAATGAAAAATGAGCTCGCGGAGATGTCCTACCAAGGGGAAAGGTAGCACCGAAGCTTAAGGGAGCAAGCTTGGTGAGAATACGAGGAAATTGGGAAGACTCCATATGAGTAAGGAGACTTCGCTATGAGGTCATAGCGATGAGCGATAGTCTCCCCGACATGAAAATGAGATCGCCATGGATCCTAAGGTTACCCGAGATATCTTGCTGAGAGCACGCAGTCTTGCTGATAGGTTTTGGGAGCTCGGTATAACTTTTGTAGCTGGCCGAAGTGTCTTATCGACTATCTTGTGTCTTGTTTATGGTTGTTTGATGGTAAAGTCGCATCAGGGAGACACCAGAGGTGTCTCACTGACATGCAATGCTAAACTACCTACTTTTGACCATTGAAGAGTCTTGCATGGCCGGTGATTTCCCAATCAGATGGGTCCTTTTATGAGAGTAGGTGGTGACAGATCGAATGTTCAGGTCTGTAGGGAGGCTCGAGGGCTTTTCCAGAAGGATGGTCAATATATAGAGAAGTCTAGGATGTGAGGGAAGCTGAAATAAAGACAAAAGATCAGTGACTCACAGGGACAGTTGTGGGCACTACTGGTGAGGAGATAGATCAATATTAATGATGATCTTTTGGAGCATTCAAGGCAGATTGCAAGGGCAGTTCAAAGATGGACACCAAGATAGAGGAGTAAATGCAACAGCTACCAGAAGATCAAAAGGACTTCTCCTAAGGATAGAAATCCTTCATGAGCATGGACAACATATTTTGCATTGAATGCAGTTTTGACTTTCCTCAGAAAGATCTAAGAGCCGACTCTCCTGGATGCAGATATTTTGTAAACCCTAATGTAGGGGGAAAGCACATTCTCTTGATGCATTCTATATATAAGGCATGCTTGCCTCTTTGAAAAGGTTAGAATTTTTATTGTTAGAACTGTTAAGTGTTAGAACTTCTAGTATAGAACTTGGAATTTTAGAGGATTTTCTTAGACTAAGAATTGTTAGGAGTTAGTTAGTGAACAGAAGGAGATAGATTTGCATCTTGATTCTCAGTAATGAGAGCTTCTTTTGTCTTCTTGGTTAGCAATAAGGTTTTAGTACAAACTGTGATGTATTTTCTAAATTCTCTTAGTGTAGTTGGAAACAATCTGAAGCTTCAGATTCCTTGTACACTGGTGATTGTGCCAGTTTTTTAAACATTGTTTATCTATTTTAAATAACAGTAGAAGCAATCAAATTTTGATCTACTTCATGTTGTGTTCTTGAATGATACTTGTCTTAGTTTGATCATTTGATTTGTGGAGCCTTCAAGGAATGAAATATTATTTTTGTTTTGTTTAAATGGTAATTAAAATATGTTATACGAATTAGCACTATGAATGAAAGAGGTTGTGTGTCAATCACAAGCTTATCTTGTTCTGCAGTTTTGGTTTACAAATTCCTTGAAGTTAACAAGTCTGGTTAAGGTTGGATGAACTATTGTTCTTTCTATTTCAAAACCCTGATTTATCTTTTGTTGTTTCTTTAAAAAACCCCAATTAAAGTAGGCTTCATTTTCATGCTTGATTTAAGAATAGTACAGAAGCTTAACACCAATAGGCCCCTTGAATATTACTGTTGCATTGACCACTAAGTAACATCAGCACAGTTGAGACCCAACTTCCAAGACCTTGGGAGCTAAGGCATCCATGTGTTGCCTTTCTCTTTCAAGAGAAGCAGAGTAGCAATATTTTGTTTGCATTGTTGTGGTGCCAAAATTGCCATCATCAGGAACTGGCGCTAGAAGGAGGGCTCTGAAAGGAAAATTGGAGAACATTCAGTCTTTCTCATCAGAGAAGCCCCAAAGAGTTCTTTGATCAGTAGAAAATCCATCACCTTTCATAGAACTCAAGACCTCAACAAGACACAAGAATCATAAGGCTGGGGCAACAATCATACCACCCTTATCAACTCCGCTCACTCCACCAAGCTTTTCACCAATACCCCAGTGGACACCTATCAATCCACCATCACATCCATCTCAATTGTCATCACAGCTGATTCAACCCATACAACAGCTAGCTCAACCACCACCACCACCAATGGCATTCTTTCAAAATAATCCTTCTCCATTGGGGACTATTCCTGGAGGTTTTCACGACATGCCCAAGAACCCTAAGAAATTTTGCCCTAAGTATTTTCATGGTGAATCATAGATTGCTGAGGAGCACATACAAGAGTTCAAGGATGCTTGTACCTGAGCTAAAATAGCTCATCATGATGTAGTTTGCAGGATGTTCCCTTATTCCTTAGGGGACATGGCATACAACTGGTATCTTAATCTTCCTCAAGGCTCTATTTTGTCCTTGACAGATTTGGAAAATGTTTTCATCAATTAGTTTAGAGTCTATGTGGACCCAACCCTTCTATATCACCAATTCACCACCATTAGGAAGGAGCCATGTGAATCCTTGCCCTTGTTCAATACTAGGCTCCAAAGAATGTATAGGAGGCTGCAGGATCCCTATCTAGTTATCGAGGACAGTGCCATTCAGGCATACTTTAGGGTTATAGACCCTTTGTTGGGATTATTCTTACAAAGAACTTATCTGCTAGCGGATATTGATACCCTATCCAAGGTTTATCATATAGCCATTAAGTTGCAGCAATAGACCAACTCTCAATCAGGTTTGGGGGGAGTTTTTCCTTTAGTAGGGTATCATACACCTAATACACCCCCTTTTTTCAATACTATTCTAGGAATGTCTCCTTCCCACTACGGGCCTATATCTGAATTGCAAACTTAGCCACAAGTCCCATTCTTTGCTACTAGAACTTTTGATCCCTTTTAGCAATCACAGGTTCCTCAAAGTTCCCATGGTCATCTTAACCAAATTGGAACATCGAATCATTGTGATCAGCCACCTGTTGCCAAGAATGTGGAGAGTGAGAAGATAGTCCAGCTTACAAATGAAGTAGAAACATTGAAGAAAATGTTGTCCCAAGCTACAAATGACATGGCTCAACTTCGGTTGAACCCTTCCCAAAACAATCAGGGTAGCTATTAGAATCATAATAACTACAACCAAAGGGGTTATCAGGGCCAACACTCCTCTACCCAAGGGTACCAAAACCAAAATAGAGGATACAATCAAATGGCTAACAACAATAGGCAATGCAATACAGGGCCCAATAATGGGGGAGTTCCTCATAATTACCAAGCGAATGAGGAAAGAGCACATACTGCAAATGTGGCCGACTTGAATTTCATGACTAATTGGTGTAGGTTGCATGATACAGTGACCCATTCTAAGGTAAACTATCCTCAAATGGAGAGAGTTGTCAAGATGGCACATGAAGATGCCCACACATTCCAGGGGAGTTCCAACAAAGGAAGTGACTCAATGGATACTGCAATGACTTATGAGCTCTTTGAGGAGGACCCTTCATTCCCAAGATAAGAGGAGAATGAACCAGAGGGAGATTCATATGATGCCCATGCTTTTCAAACAAAAGGAGGACACTTCTTGAGAAATCAAAGTAAGGGTCCATTTACTACATCAACACCCCCTAATCACATGGTGTCCCCAAATCAAAGTGCTGATAACAATCCTTCTCCACCAAAGGGGCCGTCTGACCTCCATAACAAGGGTAATCCCTCTGCCATTTTCAAAAGTAATCCAAGTTTTAACATAGAATTTGGCATTGTTTATGAGATGCAGAAACAAAAAACTTCTTTGTCATATTTTGACATCTTAAAGTGGTGCTCTGCCCAAAGGGAGATAGTGCTGAAAGCTCTAGAACAAGATGATAAGTCAAAAGGAAAGAGCAAGGTGGCACCTATTGGGGATGTGAATGTGGTCGTGTATAGAAACAAGGCAGGTACTCCACCTTTCCTTTTAAGCTTAAGAATTTTTGGCATGAACTACACAACTATTTATTGGACTCGGGGCTTCAGGAAATGTCATGCCCTTTTCCATACGCAAGAGGCTAGGATTGAACCCTATTCAAACCAATAAGAAAGTCATTCAATTGGACAAAATAGAGATTAATGTAGTGGGGGAGTTAAAGAACATACATGTCCAAGTTGGGTCTGATCCTAGGATCCTAACTAACATTGACATTCAGGTTGCTGATATCCCTGAGACCTATAGTATGCTACTAAGCTGAGATTTGATGAAAAATTTATGGGGATATCTTTCCCTTGATTTTTCACATATGTGGCTATCATGGAAAGGGATTCCTAATCAGATTAGGATTGAAAGTGAGTCTCTCCTCAAGCATACACTGAGTATGACTATCCCAATGAGGTGGCTTACTTTGAGACATAAATGGGGGTTTATAAACAAGAGGAAATTCTAACCTTCTCGGTTCTTCATTCTAAAGACATGTCAATGTAGAAACTCTCTGACTCCATGATTAATGAAAATTAGCAGGCCTTGATTATAAAGCTGCAACAAGACCAATTGGTCTTAGGGGAAGATATTGATCTGCAAAGTCTCCTACTCCCTAACTGGTGCAGGGTACATTATCAAAGTCATTCTGAATTGACTTGTCAACCTTGTAGGGATATTTTGAATCATGTTTCCCAAGTTGAGGAAGCTGGCAGAAGTCACCCTGAGAACATTGCAGACTGCTTCCCATTTGAGGCCAAGGAAGTAACCATTTTAACTAGGGATACAATACTTTCAAAAGAAATCCCTTCTCAGATCAAACCTACTCTAGATATATGTCCTAATCAGTATACTAATGAGGAGCAGCCCCAAGGTTTATTAGACACCCCTACACTCACAAATCAAATGAAACCCAAGGAACCAACCAAAGGGATAAGTGATGGCCAGAAAGATAACCACAGGTTACGTAATGCAACTAAGCAGGAATCAGAGGAAGTACCTAGAGAATCTTTAAACAATCCTTTTCCTATGTCTGGTCCAAGAGATCGAGAAGTACCACCTTTGGTTAATCCTATTCAAACATCTATGAAAAATTCAAAAGGATTAACCCCTACTTGTGACTAGTTGTGGACCCTTACCTTTGACGGATCCAAGTCCAAGACCAGTTGTGGTGTTGGAATTGTTTTAACCAACCCAAAAGGGAAGGTTTTCTTTGCTTCTTACAGGCTGCGATTCAGGTGCACTAATAATGTGGCTAAATATGAAGCTCTAGCACGGGGACTAATGTTTGCACACAAGAAGAAAGTCATAGCCCTGATGGTCAAGGGAGATTTAGAAGTTTTTATCAAGCAAGTGCGCAGCTAGTACACCTATCAAAATAAAAGGCTGGCAACATATAGAAATAGGGTATGGAGTCTAATCAAAGACTTTGATGCCTTTGGCATCAACTTAATTCCTAGAGAATACAATCAGGTAGCTGATTCATTGGTTGCTGCTACAAGCACCTTGGAACCTATGCAAGGCTCCAAATTTAAAAGGTTCTCAGTAGAACTGATGTCCAGCCCAGGTATTCCTAATAATATAAAAAAAATTCAAGATTTGAATGATGACCAACATATACTTGCTTTCCTAGCAAGTTATGATGTTTTTGAAGGGAAAATCATTAATGATTCCAACATGGACTAGGGAGATTGGAATCTTGAGGAATGTGATACAGAAGGAGTCCTTAATTTGCAAAGTAATAGCATTCTGAAGGGAATGGTGGCATTGGAGATAATTTTTGACTCAGACTCAAAGGCTCGAGAGAGGGCATCAACTGAAGGCAAAGGAGGCAAATATGACATGATTAACCTAGCTAGCTTAGGTCCTGATAGGAATGTCTACATAGGGAAGGCTTGCCCCAAATCTATTAGAAAAAAAATAGTAAGGGCACTTAAAAGGGATATTGTTGCAATCACATGGGGGTATGAAGACCTCCAGACCTTTGATTCTTCTATTATGACCCACACTATCCCCTTGAAGCCTGAGGCTAAACCCTTCCGACAAAAGCAGCGCCCTGTCAATGCTCTGATTGAGCCGTTAATTTATAAAGAAGTTCAAAAATTGTTGTCTGCAAGGATAATCTTCCCTGTGCATCATTCAACATGGGTGGCTAAACTAGTCCCAATCTGCAAGAAGAACAGGGAGATTAGGCTATGTGTCGAGTTTAGAAATCTGAACAGGGCTTCAGAGAAGGATAATTACCCACTTCCTTCCTTGAAGGAGGTATTACAGATTGTCAATGGAGCACAAATGATGTCATTCTTAGACAGTTACTTAGGTATAATCAAGTGATGGTTGACTTTGAGGACAGGATGAAGATGAATTTCACTACCAAGTGGGGAACATTCACATATAGAAGGATGCCATTTGGTCTGATAAATGCTGGAGCAACTTTCCAACTCGCCATGGACATAGCTTTCAAAGATCTAATTGGAAAATGTATTATTGTTTACATAGATGACCTGACAGTGTTCTCCAAGGATCGACTTAATCATGCTACCAACTTGGCCAAGGTTCTCCAGAGGTGTATTCAATATGGCGTCTCCTTGAATCCTAACAAGTGTGTGTTTGGAGTCTCTGAAGGAAGGCTCTTGGGACATATAATTTCAGAAAGGGGAATATCAATTGATCCAGATTAATTCAAGTCCATTCTAAAGATCACCCGACTAGGAAGCAAGAAATAAATGAAGTCTTTCTTTGGGAAAATCAACTTCGTGAGGAAGTTCATCATGGGATTTTCTAAAATCATGAAGCCCCTCAACGCAATGATGAAGGACGCTAGAATAGAGTGGAATGAGGAGGAAAAGGCCGCATTCATGCAAATCAAGTGATCCATCTCAGAGGCACCAGTTCTTACCAGCCCCGATTACACCAAGCTGTTCTACATCTATTCTTTCACCTCTAAGCACTCGTGTGGAGCCGTATTAACTCAATGAAGACAAGAGTCAGGTGAGAAGCCAATCACTTTCATGGGTTCTCCCTTCAAGAATGCAGAAGTTAGATACCCACTCTTGGAGAAGCAAGCTTTTGTGCTGGTTTGAGCTGTTAAGAAATTCTGACATTACATTCTCTGAAGTCAAATCGTCACTGTAGTTCTAGATGCAGCGGTCAAATCCCTACTGATGCAGATCGAGCTAGGAGAAAGAAGGGGAAAGTGGATGGCTATCTTACAAGAGTTTGATCTAGAGATATGCCCTATGAGATTAGTCAGGGGCACGGGTCTATCTCAGTCCATGGTGGATGCTAGTAACAACATTGTCTGCTAGCAATATACAACCTAGTCTTTCTCCAACGATCCCTGGTATGCTGATGTGGTCCATCTGATGCTCAACAATCATTGTCCAGAGGGAATGAATTCTACTCAAAGGAGAGCCCTAAGACTGAAGATTTCTCATTATATGTTCAAGGGAGGGTTGCTCTATAGGAGGAATTTTGAAGGACTATACTTAAGATGCCTTGATCATCAAGAGGCCAAGCAAGTGATCTCCAAATTTCATGGGAAACATGGCACAGGTCATGGTTCCACAGATTCTTTGGCACACCAGATCCTTAGGTCTGGTTATTATTGGCCATGTGTATTCAAGGACGCACACCAGCATGTGAGGACATGTCACACCTGCCAGGTTTCTGCTCCAAGGGAATGCCATTCAACTATGCCACTACAGCCTATCTATGAGGTAAGGTCGTTTGCCTAGTGGGCTTTGGATTTCATTGGAGTGATTAACCCAAATTCCTCTATAGGACATAAATTCATCCTGACTGCCACTGACTACTGCACAAGGTGGACAGAGGCCATACCTTGCAAGAATGGCACCACAGAGGTAGTGATCAAATTCCTCACCGAATGCATCACTACAAGGTTTGGGATACACTTCGCTCTGGTATGTGATAATGGTTCTGCTTTTTCTTCTGCTGAGTTTATTTCTTGGGCCTATGAACACAAGATCGTCTTGAAGCATTCCTCAAACTATTATCTACAAAGCAATGGAGTTGCAGAGTCTACCAATAAGAATCTCTTAGGGGTGATTAAGAAACTGTTAGAGCATAAACCTAGGGACTGGCATACCTAGCTGATATTCGCACTATGGGCAGATAGGACTAGGATTAAGGATTCTTTAAACACCTCACCATTCAAGCTGGTATATGGCCAAGAGCCTATCTTTCCTATCCATCTACAAATACCTATCCTGGAGTTCATGCAAAAATTTTACTCTAGTAACAATAGGATAGAAATCGGATTAGCTGCTCTGTTAAAATTAGAACAAAGAGATGTTGCTTTACAATAGTTCTTTAGACATCAGTCTATTGTCAAATGATGGTTTGACAAAAGAGCCAAGATAAAAGCTTTTAGGATATCAGACCTAGTGCTATGATGGGATAAAGCCAATGAAAAGAAGGGCATCCATCAAAAGTTTGACAAACTATGGCTGGGTCCTTATCAAATTGTTGAGATCCTAGGGGAAAATGCTTTCGGACTGAGTAGCTTAAATGGGGAGTTGCTTCCTTTGCCTATTAAAGGGAAATTCCTCAAGCACTATTTTGAGTCATGAGGCTTGTTAAATTTATGTTCTGTATATAAGTAATTCGTTGTTTTCTTTATGTAAGTATTTATTTTGTCTCCTGTTTGTAGATAATCTATGGTTGTGTATATAGCTTTTGTACTTTGTTTTGTAAATGACTTTTTCCTCTATGTGAATAATTTGCTGCTCTTTGTGTAAGTAATTTTCTCTCTCCTTGTAAACATCTCCCTTTTGTTCATTTTCTTTCCTTTCTGTTTTCTGTTTGTTCTGTTATTTGGGGATCTATCTTTTCTATTACACCTCAAAGTGGTTGGTTGTTATCTCAAGCATGCTATGGTCATTAGGAGAGAAGTGGTTTAGGTATTTTCAAGTTTGCTTATTGGATGATTCTATCCTCAATTCATTGTTTCATGTTTATGGGCAATAAAGGTTGTGGAAAGTTTTTGGGAACAAGGTACCAAGTAAGTAACATTCATTGGCTCCCTTGAATTGGCTCCCTTGAATTTGTCACAAATTATTAAAATCATCTCCCTTTCTAGTAGTATATTTGTCCCAGGATGACAGTGTTGTAAAATTTGAGTGAAAAATATAGCTTCCAAATGCTGTTATGAGGTCCATTGTAGTTTTCAACCCAGATCAAATGTTGAACATCTAATATATTGAAAAGAACAAGAGAATTAAATGAAATATCTGAAACTCCAAAAGAAAAATAAAAGAATTATCAAAAGAAAAGAGGATTCAATATGAATGGGTGATTCCAGTATCTCTACTAGGGCTATGGACGCCTGTCTGGTAGTAGAGGAATGCTGTGAGAGAACTAGAGGTATCTACATCGGGGCTATAGATGCCTAACTGGCAGCAGAACAATGCCTGGGATATCATTGCCCGAAGGAAATCAACTCATGTAGCCCAAATTTTACACATTGTTATTCAAAAGATGAAGAACTTTATGAAAGGAATGATGCACTATCAAGCACACACATAGATTTAGGGGTAGCCATTGTTTGACTTACATTTGAGATTTTAGCAGAGCTACCTTGCTTGTTTTAACTGACCTAACTGGAGTTGTGATGTTCATGAACCAAAGTTCTGGGTAGCTAAATCCTTCAGATTCATGAAAATGGTTATACCATTTCCCAAGCCAAGTCACCATTTGTTATTCCTTGCATAACCACCCCACTTTGATCTGGATCAAAGTGGGTCCCCCTTCTCTTTTGGTTGCTTTGTTTTGTTTCATTTGCCTTGCTCTTGGGTTGCCTCTATCTTCTGCCTTAGTTTCTCTTCTGGTTTTGTTTAAATTTTGGCTCTATTTTGTTCCTTTCTTGTTAAGTATTCAATGAAGTAATCACAAGCCCAAGTATACCTTATGAAAATGTATCTTATATCCTTCTGATGAATAATGGAAGCATCTGTTTTGTAGGAAGAGGCCACACATGATATTTCTCAAGTGAATCCACTTGGAGGGCTTTCCTTAGGACGGTTGGTCATATTTCTCCTTGCAAATGAAAGTCAACAAGACCTTGCTCATGTTTGGCTGACTACTAGCGCTTTCTATCAATGTATATCTGTGTAGCCTTTTGGCAAGATCTAGGGATAGTCACAGCGAAAAAAAAAATTATACATAAGCTCTATCAGCAAGACAGAGGTCATCCTTTCGATGACATGGAAATTCCTATCGTCAAGGGGGGTTTGCTTCGGAAAGGGGTCATGGAGAGGTCTTCGAGTCTCACTAACTATTGCACCACTAGCCAACACTTCAGCCAAACAAATAGAATTCGGCATGTGGTCTTACCGAAGGCTCATTCTCTCCCCGACAAGGGGGTTTTCGGTGAGAGAATTAAATAGGTCTCGCCGACCACCGTCAAGGGGTTCTTATATCACCATAAGGTTATCTCCCTGCCAAGAAGTCTCAACGAAGAAAGAAAGTCTCACTGACTAGTGCCAAGGGGGATTCCATTGGTGGTCATCGGCGAGAGAACTGGTAGGTCTCGACAACCAAAGAGTGATAATGGAGATGGGAATACCATAACGATATATGATGCAATTCAAGATAAAGGATGAAATTTGCTTTCCAATTATTGTGGTCAATGGAACAACTTCAATCCACTTGGTAAAATATTCAGTTGTTGTGGTTATAAACTTGTGTCCATTTGATGATGAGGGGTGGATTTTTCCAACCAGATCTAATCCCCACTGAGAAAAGGCCCATGTTGTAGTGAAAGGCTGCATCTCTTGAGTAGGAGCATGAATAATATTTCCATGTATCTAACACTTTGGGCATTTCTTTACAAAGGTAAAATATTCCTTTTCCATAGTTGGCCAATAATAACCCATTCTAACAAGTTTCTTAGCTAAGGTCAATCCACTTGAATGAATTCCACAAATACCACCATGAACTTCTTGTAAGGCCTTTTTGGATTTATCACATTTAATACATGTAAGAAGCATACCATCAAGACCACATTGGTAAAGGGTGTCAACAATTAAGGTATATCAAGAAGATTGGCGTATAAAGTTTCTCTTTTGATTCTGGGACAAATTCGGGGGTAAGATATTATCTTTCAAATAGGTGTAGATCTTGTCATATAAAGGGGAATCAAAACCAACCAGATGATAGATGATTTTGTTCTTAGGATTATCATATGCATGGGAAAACAATTGTTCCACTAGGAATTCATATCGAATTTGATTTTCTGATAGTTGTAGTAGTGAAGCAATCATAGCCATGGTGTCTGTAGCTTTGTTGTCAATTCTTGGAATCTGTGTGAACTTGATTTCAACAAAATATTTCTTAAAATCATCAACCATGTTCTTATAAGGCATTAATTTGTCATCTTTGGTCTGATAATCATCATTGATTTGGTTAATGACAAGTTGTGAATCGCCATAGACTTGTAATTCTTTGATTCTCCATTCCAATGCTACTCGTATTCTAGCAAGTAGTGCTTCATATTGAGCTATGTTATTGGTCCAAGGAAACATTAAGCGAAAATATTTTGGAATAGTATGTCCCTGAGGTGTGACAAAAATAATTCCTACCCCCGAGCCATGTTGTAAATGGGATCCATCAAAATATAGTGTCCATGACTACTTTGTTGTTGTTGTGAAAACATTTGCATTAGGAAAGTCAATATGAATCAGATGATTTGTTTGTAAGGGTGCTTCAGCCAGCTAATCTACTATGACTTGTCCTTTGATAGCTTTTTGATATACATAGTGGATATTAGATTCACTTAATATCATTACCCATTTAGCTAGCCTACTTGTTAAAGTAGCTTTGCTTGAAAGGTATTTTAATGGATCAATTTTGGCCTCAAGTTTAACTGTGTGGGATAAGATATAGTGCCACAACTTTTGGGAAGCAAACACTACAGCTAAACAAGCCTTTTCAATAAAAGTATAGTTGAGCTCATGACTAGTCAAAGTCTTGCTAATGTAGTATACAACTCACTCTTTTCCTGTTCTATCCTTTTGTGCCAACAATGCCCCCAAGGATACCTTTGTGGCTGAAATGTAAAGTATGAGTGGCTCTCCTGGTACTGGTGGAACCAATACTGGTGGATTCATTAGATATTGCTTGATTTGACTTAATGTTGCTTCACACTTTTCTTCCCATTTGAAAGGAACATTCTTGTGCAAGAGATGTGTGAAAGGAAAACTCTTGTCTGCTAGTTGCACAATAAACCTCCTCATAGATTGTATTCATCCTTACAATGATCAAAGTTGACTGATATTTCTTGGTGGTGGCATCTCCATGATGGCTTTAACTTTTGTGGGATCTACCTCTATTCCTTTTTCTAAAACAATATATCCTAAGAGCTTTCCAAATTTATCTCCAAAGAAAAACTTCTTTGGATTGAGTCTAACATTGAATTTCTTCATTCTGACAAATATTTTAGATAAGATGTCAAGATGTCACTCTCTTGTATAGGATTTTGCTAATAGATCATCTAAATAATCTTCCATAAAAATGTGCATCATGTCATGAAAAATAGTTGTCATTGCTCGTTGATAG